>JANHGD010008664.1:0-10001 GCA_027560375.1 Imantodes cenchoa | reverse complement strand
GGGATGGGAATGTAGATTTTGCAGTATCCTTCCCCTGCCACGCCCACCAAGCCGTACCATGCCCACCAAGCCACGCCACAGAACCGGTAGGGAAAATTTTTATATTTCATCATTGGCTTTACATTGATAAAGTTTTTCCCACTGTTGCTCCTGGATGGGGTAATTCCACCCCAGATAGACCCACTGTGCAGTCTATAGCCAATAAGGGAAGACTCACATTCCCGATACCAATTTTTGCCTTGGATTGATCCCTACATATGTACCCAAGGATTTACATGTACATGAGAATGAAGGATTTATTCAGACCATAGTAAGGTATAGTGTGGCTGATTGTTGTGCAAGTGGAAAACCTTCTGATTTCCATGCAGAATGTGCAAGAATCATTAATCAATATATGCCTTCTGAAGCAGGTGCTAGAAAGTTTAAATAATGAAATGGTTTTATTTAAGGATACAGTTTTGAAGTTATATAACTCAGAGATTTTTTAAACCAGTGTTTATTTTAAATTCAAGTTGGATTTTGCTTGCTAGTTTGTAGTGTTGTGTCTTGCCTAGTTTTGTACTTCGCCAATTTTATATAAGCTATTTTGTTCATTTTGCAAAATTGTTGGGTATAAAATTACATTTTAATGTCTAGCACATGTATCAGTATAGTGTTCTTTTTATAGCTATTTTAAATGTTTATAGCATCTCAAACTCTCAACTTCCAGCAGGGCTATAGTGGGTTAACTGTTCAGGACTAGTCATTCTTAGACTGTTGCTAAAATCTCACAATCCAAGCATAGTTCTAAGTTGAGGGTCTAGCCACTATGTGAATCCATTACCCATATTAAAAAAAAAAAATAGAAGGAAGGGAAAGGGAAGGATAACTGCTCACACTAGATGGAGGTGTTGAGGCTGTAACAATCACAACTGGAGTGATTCTCTTAACAACTGTCAAAATATCAAGTTAGATTCAGTGGCGGGTTGCTACCCGGACAGTCCACGCTGCCGTCCAGATAGCGCCGCTAAGATGAGGCAATGGCTCTGGAGCCGCTGGCACCAGGCTGCTGCCGACGGTCGCCATTTTTTTTATTTTTGGCTTGCCCAAACGAGATTTCGGTTCATTTTTGCTTCTGAGCATACACGGAAGCAAAAGAAATCACCAAAATCTCACGCGTGCGAGATTTCGGCGATTTTTTTTCTTCCGCGCATGCGCAGAAGCAAAAATGAGCCAAAATCTTGTTCGGCAAGCGTGCCCGTGCGAGATTTCGGCTTCTGCGCATGCGCAGAAGCCAAAAATCACGCGAGTGGGGGGCGCCCACTCGCAATGTTGGGCTGCACGCGCAGCCAGCTCCGGTAGCAGCAGGTAAGTACAACCCAGCCCTGGCTAGATTGCATGTGGTGATGACAACATATTGAGCAGAAAACAACAGTTTAAAAAGAAAAAAAATCTGTTTGTTTGTTTGTTTTGTATAAAAATGAATAACTAGCAAAAAAAAATGTTTGGGAACATACTGGTACTTCGAATAACTGTTCACCTCATCTTACATGAGAATCTGGTAAATGCCATTTATGTGCCAAAGTATTACTGGACTTACCTGAAATGAAGCTCCACAAGTAGAGTCCTAATGGACCATGTAAGGTTTCATAAGGATTGCCAAATGCATTGTACATGAAGAAGCCGGTTGCAATCAGTGCAAAGACGAATAATGCCAAGCAAAAGAGGATGACACTTACATGGATACTTGCAGGCATAATTTTGAATAATTCTGGAAAAACTAACAGTGGGAAAATATTTATTATTTATAAAATCTGAAAAAATAATGCAGAAAAATATTCATTTATTTATCTATGACGTTGCGTGTTGGCTCATCAATCATTGTGGCTGGAGCAGGGAATTACTATCAACGTGGAAGGAATATTGATAAGCAAGGCAAGATGTTTTTGCAACATATTTATGATTGAGGATTGAAATTAAATAGAAGTATAGATAAAACAGACAACTATATGAAGATATAATGGATAAACTGATACAATAAAGGACAAGTTATCAATGTTTGTGTTTTAATACGTATCTATTTTCCAAGAAAGGTTTTCAAATTAAATGTAGTTTGGTATCATTTAAGTTCCTTTCGTTTCATCACTGGAACAAAGCTCATATATTCAAACCTGACTGAGGCACATCAATCCACCAATCAGCATTCACATGTGTTGCCTACATTTCCTAAGATGGCGTCTTCCAGAAGGGCAGGACTTCAGTCCAAAAATTTCTACCCAGCAGCACAGCCATATATGGACAATATTGTTTATTTTCTCCAGGTTACTATCCATTATTTAGTGTACAGGTATTCTTCAAATTACAACAGTTCATTGAGTGAACATTTAAGGTTACAATGGCACTGAAAAAAGTGATTCATGACCATTTTTCCATACTTACGACCATTGCAGCATCTCCATGGTAACATGATCAAAATTTAGATCCTTGGCAATTGGCTGATATTTATGATGGTTACAGTGTTCTGGGGACATGGGATCATCTTTTGCAAACTTTTGATAAGCAAAGTCAATGGGGAAGCCAAATTCTCTTAACAACCTGGTTACTAACTTCACATAACTGCAGTGATTCACTTAACAGCTGTGGCAAGAAATGTCGTAAAATGGACCAACACTCACTTAACACGCTTGCTTTCTTGCCATAGTTGTTAAGAGAATCACTGCAGTTGTTAAGTAACATGGTTATTAAGGGAATCTGGCTTCTTCATTGATTTTGCTTGTCAGAAGGTTGCAAAAGGTATTCACATGACCCAGGACACTGCAACTGTCATAAATACATGCCAGTTGCCAAGCATCTAATTTTGATCACATGACCACAGGGATGCTGCAACAATCCTAAGTGCAAAAAAACCAGTGATAAGTCACTTTTTACAACTTTGCCTTTATAACTTTGAATGGTTGCTCATTGAATGCTTGTAAGAGGACTGCTTGTATAGATTAATTTCCAAATGATTTAAATACAGCATGCATTCAATAGATGGTGAGTTTTGTTTGTGAATCATATCCTAATTTGATTCAGCCTTACTAAACACATTGTATATTAATAGATAGCGAGAAATGTACTATTTATCTAAAATATATATAGTCATATAATGGCTCTAAAGGCGATGTACAAGTAGATAACTACTTAGGCAGAATAGTTTGTGGGTTAATTTTTCTACTGATTTTTAAATACCTCTGCTGAGTTAGTCACAACAGATATTTTAGAATGATTTGTAGAATACAAGATAACTGCTCCTAGTTCACAGGGGTATGATTAAACTGATGTTAATAACTCCTTAGAATTGCTTGGCTGTGGTTAAAACATGCTGAGAAAAAGCAATGTAGGTACTGCAAATAAATTTATATAGCACGTATAATATAAATTATCTGCAACTTCATTCGAACTCTCTAATTCTATCAACTGGCTTGAAATTCATGCACTTCATCTTAATATTATAATTTGCTGGTGGAGTAATGGTGCAGTAGACTGTGCTGTTGGGCTTAAAATGCAGATTTCTACAACATTCCCTTACTTTGAAATGAAGCTCTAGTCTTCAAAATTGCAAATTAGATAGTTGCCCAAGAGTGGGAGGCTTAGACGTACTGGTGTAAAAACATTAATTACGTTTTCATTTACAAGCACAATTCAATGTCCTGTCCTGATCTTAATCTCTAAAATCTGTGTAAGTTTGGATCCAGTTATCAGAAGGACAATGTCTTCCCTGACAAGCCTGCCTGAACATGTCAGATCATTATGGAAGCTTTGTCTCCAAGTTTTTACTCTTCAAGAGGCAAGATAGGTGCTAAGTGAAGAAACAGTTGTTTCAAATATGCTCTTTCCCCCAAAAGATTTGCGTGACACCATTTTGTTCCTTTTTCACACAATTCCTTGTTCTGAGAATTGTTTCTGTTGCTGCTTTTTCCCCTATTTGAGTTATAAGTTTCTGGGAGATTTAGTTTAACCTGAAATGCAGCATCTTCTTTAAATAAATATGACTATCCTACCACTTCTGCATTCAATAGCTAAGCAAGATTTGCAGACTATAACAATAAATCAGTGGAACAGTTGCCTTCAAAAGTTGTGGGTGCTCCATTACTGGAGGCTTTAAAAAAAAGACTGGACAGTCATGTGTCTGCAGTGGAATAGAGTCTACTGCTTGAGCAGGAAGTTGCACTAGAAGACCTACAAGGTCCTTTCCAACTGTTATTCTGTTCTGTACTTACCCACAATTAAACAAATAAATTGTGGGTAAGGATAAACAAAAGAATATTTTGATTGACTTAATAAAAAGCTGGTGAAGTTTTTACAATTTAATAAAAAGCTGGTGAAGATTTTAGAATTGTAGATATGCCTATGTGCACTTCTCTGGAAATGAGGCAAATGGATCAGGAAGCTATTGCTGATGACAGATAAAAAGTTGGGCACCATGATATCTATTTTAACTGCTTTTTTATGGTTTAAGCAATTGTACTCCTTTTAAGGATACTTATAGAGGATAATTGTTCAAACATTAAGTTAATCAAATGTCCAAGGCATCAAGTTTTGCAGCATGTGTCTATGAAAATATCCTACTTTTCAGGCATATTTTAATTTATTTTGAAATAAGTGATGAGCTCAATGTAGCAGAATGCACAAACGGCTGAGCTAAAATCTTCAAACTAAGCAAGAATTTGGCCTTCTAAATGTATTTGGACTTTCTTCCACCATACCAAGCTAGACTTTAGGTCACCACGCATTATGGCATCTGTAGTCTTATCACACAATTAAAGCAACATATAAACCTAGTTTATGCAGAGTACCAGATTATGGAAGGCTATGCTGCTGAGTAAACTCAGTGGTGATCAGGAATAAACCTACTTTGAGGTACAATGCATATTATGCAAAAATGTGCATAAGTGCATGTAAATCACAAAATATTGATTGTTTTGATAGCTAGTGTGAGATTTTTTTTTAGCAATTGAAATACTTAGGCTTGACATCATGCCACACTAACCACCAATTTCTCTCTACAGCTACATTTACATTTTTTTATATATCATTAAAATTTATAGCTGGCCATCTAATAAAATGTAATCCTGTAACAATGTTGCCCTAGAAGCAAAACCACTTTAAACGACGAGGAATAAATCTGAATGCTGATGGCCTTTTAGAAAATGAACTGCTGACCCAGAAACTGACAAAAGTCAGAGGAAACGAAGCAGAAGGCTCTCTCTGAGCCTGTGTAGGTTTTACAGGCAGAGCAAATTCATTTTAATTTATATATATATATTAATAGGAAAAACATTTAATTGGAGAACAGGCCTAAAAAAGGGCAGATGATTTAATTTTTCTTCTCAAGCCTGACACAATGCACTAATATGCAAACACAGCTAGCGTAAATACATGGTACCATCACCAGGGACATTTTTGTGTGACTTAAATAGAGTTTGCATGAGTGGTGCTGCAAGGGATGATAAAAAGAGTGTTAAACCATTCATAGGAATTATCCGCCTTAAAGCTACAGTGCAAAAAAAATTAAATCCAGAAAAAGGGCAGAAAAAAAAATGCTACCACTATTTTATACCATCATTGCTTTCTGCTAGATTAATCACACTTTTTCTGGTGCCAAGGACTTCAGTACAAACACCTGTTTTTAATATAAAAACAATGTAAGTTATGTACAAGCAACCCAAGGGAAAGAAGAGTTATATATATTCCATTAGAGACACAATTTTTTCATGTATTGGCAAAACCATATATGCACTGTCTTGTACACATCGCACACACACATAATCTGTATGCTTTATCCAGTTTCCTGTGAATGAACCAATCAAAATTCCACATTTAGAACGGATATTCATTTATCCCTCTAGCCTTTGATCATATTGCCCAAACATACCTACAGCACATGAAGGCTGGATTGGATCCTAGAACCACGGGTTGCTTACCAGCTTCAGTGGATGTAGATAGACTGTATGAGAAATTTGCTGCTGTTCCCAAAGCATCAAACAACAATTTTTTGAAGAGTAGTTGTAGACCAAATAGCATAAACCCTAAACCCGTTGGTGGTTTGTTTTAATTGCACTGTTGCTGTTGTTTTGTTTTACTGTTTGCTTTACTGTTTGCCACCCAGAGTTTGTTAGGTGTTGCTTGGAAATGCTGTCAAATAAATATAAGGCGCAACATTTTTAAAACATTCATTCATCTGTTGTTATTAGTCCATTTGCCTGCTTGATTTTACTTCTCACATGTATCTCTAGTTGCAATATGGAACACCATTGTATTTTGATGAGTTTACTGACATACAAGTAGTCCTTGACTTGCAACCGTTCATTTAATGACTGTTTGAAGTTACAATGGCAGTGAAGAAAGCAACTAATGCCTGGTCCTTGCACTTATGACCACCATAGTCTTGTGGTCAAATTTTGGGTGCTTGGCAATTGTATTTATGACAGTTTTAACCACATTAAAGAATTATGTTGAGTAAAGTTAAAGGGAGACTATAATTTAATGATCACATGGTTCACCTAACAACTGTAATAATTTGCTTAACAACAATGACAACAAAGGTTGTAAAACTAAGCATGATTCACTTAATAACTGCCTTGCTTAGCAATTAAAATTCTGGTCCCAATTATGATACAGATAGTCAAGAGGCCTATCTGTATTCTAATTTCTCCTTCATATTAAGGAAATTCTAGAAGTTTGGAGTTCATTCCAAGCTATATTTAACCTACTTGTTTTCACTGTTACTTTGATAAATAAGGGAGGGAGAATTTGCAAACAGCTGCAGATTGTTTAGGCGAGCACTGGCTTATCCGAATGATCGTTCGTTCCCATTCCAGAATTATACACTATCTGGCCAAGGCCAGATCTTGCGGTCTGGTGACCATGGAAGCAGGGCCATGAAGTCTTGTTGCCAGGATTTAATAACACTGAATGTCCATTAAGCTTTGTGCCTCTGCATAGGCTTGTAACATCAGTGCTATGCACCCCTGGCCTTGGACTATCTCTGCAACCGAAGGGAAATCAATCTCTAGATCCAAATGAACCAACAGCCTGAACAACCGATCACTTGGCAACGCAATGCCTAAATTCTATTAAAATAACTTAAAATTTAAAATTCTATCAAAACAATTTTGTGCTTGTTTATAATGACAGGAGTATGTCCAGTATTCAACATGTTCCTTCAGAGGTTTGTGCCTTTTTCCTACACCTATGCCTCCTCAATAGGAATTTGTTCTGTAGCATCTCCAATCAAAGAATGTAACTAAGTAAAGGAACTTCTGCTCTGCAATCAAAAAACACCAGACTTAATTTTTAATATCTCCTGGTATGTATAGAAAATTTGCAGTGAAATCTGGGCACCCACCATCAGCCAGTAGTGGTAGTATTTGGCTAGTTGAATGGTTGCAGTGTCCTGGGGCCATGCGATCACCTTTTGTAATGTTCTTACAAGCAAAGAGAATGGAAAGCCAGATTCACTTAATAATTTAATTGCTGTGATTCATTTAACAACTGTGGCAAGAAAAGTCATAAAATTGGGCAAAATTCATGTAACAAATGTTTTGCTTAGTGACAGAATTTTTGGGCTCAGTTGTGGTCATAAATCAAAGACTACCTGTAATCTAGTCTCTGTAAATTGCTCTTCTTGAGATATAGTTTGGATTAGTGTACATTTTGAAAATGATTTCTACTTTGTGTGAATGCAAGATCTCTATTAAAGCAGTATTTCTCAAACCTTAAGATGGGTAGACTTCAACTACCCCTGCCAGCATGAGGAATTCTGGGAGTTGAAGTCCGCACATCTTAAAGTTGCCAAGTTTGAGAAGTACTTGTTTAAAATTTCTATGTGAGGTTGAAAGGAATTGCTGCTGTAGCTTTAAGGAATCCACTTATCAGAGTTCATGTGATCCTTAAAAGCAGTGACACTGTTGCCAGTCTTAAACAGAAAATTGCAAGCAGCTTTTCAGTGAATACCAGTGCAAGATTGGATTTCTTAATAATTTCTGAAGCATACCCCACTGCATATGAAGAATATTTCTCTTCTTCCCCATTTAGCAAGATCTTGTTTGACTAGAGTAGCAATGTAACAGCCAGCCCCCTCTCCTAATAAAGCAATACTATCCCCTTTGGCTTATACTGGGTGACAAAGAAAAGGCTTTATTTGCACTGCCAGTGAAGCATCTGTTTTAAGAGGCATGTTCAAGTTACAGTTATATTGTCATTGTGGCTTCTCTAACAAAAACATGAAACCTACCTTGTTGCCTGAATCCAGATTGGTCACCATTCTGCATTTATCAAATTAGTAACCAAGCTCTCATATTACAAGAGATGAACACACTCCATTCTTAGGATGCTTTTTACCTGTCATAACCAAACACTGAAATCTTAAGAATTCCAGGCATATTGTAAGAGCAAACTTGTTTAGTTTGCCTCATTTTAAACTAGGTCTGAATTCTGGCATCAGTGAAAAAATTAGAAGATTATGTTTCTGTTGTATATCAACCAAAGTTTGTATTACACGAACACAGCAAACTGTAATTAAATTTAAATGGATTATTGAAATAAATCTCCAAATTCAAACACAGCAAACTTTAACTGGATTATTGAAATCTTCTAAATGTGACTTGTGGATTTGTGTTTTTCTCACTAATCCAATTCATCTAAACTATGCTCTTTCCCACAATTGTATGAGAAGAGTAAGGCTCAGTAAAATGCATTGTCTCCAATTTATTTCATGTACCCTTATGTTCATGGGTGTGGAATGTTAGGCAAGATGATTCTAGTAAAAACAACATCTAGTTGCTGTTTCATTCTTTACAACAGCATTCATAAAATTAATAGTACACTGCAATTTGAAAAGTAGATTTTCAAATTACAGCAGAAAGGAAACTTTTTGAGAAAAAAGTTTATAAACTGCTTGCTGTAGAATTTAATTAACAAGGCTATTTTTGTCAATATCTTGAATGAATATGGTTACCATCACTGCAAAGATTTTAGACCATTACAAATTATTTGGACCAGTCAGAACTGCTTCTCTGCAGATTGCCTGCCAATTCTTGCTGACAAAATAAACTTCAGCTGACATGTTATGAGCTGTTGTCTACATAACCATGATTTGTGTGATGCTCAAGTAAGTCAGAGCTGTGACTGGCAGCCTTAACAATATTTTGGGATGGAAGATAAACTGATGCATTCCAAAGTATAATTCCTTTTGTGTCAATCAAGGAGGGTAGTGGTTAGCAGCACAATCAACATTTTATTTCTCCACTTAAAGTAGTGTTCCAATTTACATATAAATCTATTGGAACTGAATCCATCTTTCTTTTTAAAATACTAAACTGTATTAGGTTTGTGGAGGCTCACCTTATATTTACACATCTGTGGGTCTAAGACAAGTATTCTTCTTTCTGCATAAATGGAATTGCCCTACTGTAATTATTTCTTATTTTCTATGAAGGCCGGCTCATAAAAAAAATGAGCCTGTAAACTTCAGCAAACTGCTTAGTAGTGGTTATGGTGATGATTGGCTTCAGCAACGTGATCAGTGGAAGAAAAAAAATACTCTGCCTAATGGTAATGTGTTAAAACCTTTTTTAAATATTACATCATATTTAATATGCTGTAAAAGATTGCTTAATTAATCCCTGCTCTAATTTATAAACCTGTTTTAAATATTGTAGTTCATAAGTAAGTAAAGTATTTTTATTCACATTCTGAACTTATCAGACTTGAATTCACACATCACAATATGGCAGTCGTATTTTCTTTTTAAAAAATAAATGTTTTATAAACTCAGCCGTTATTTGTATAAATTATAGTTGAGCCATTGCATTCTGGATCAGATGTACTTTCCAAATGCACTACAAAGTCATCCCCATGTAGAACCCATTATAATAGCATAATCAAAGTGACTAGGGAATGAATGACTATGGATAAAATCTATTATATGTGCACACACATTTACTGCACACACATAATTGTTTTATTAATTCAGGCCC
>JANHGD010008662.1:0-11402 GCA_027560375.1 Imantodes cenchoa | reverse complement strand
ATCTATCTATCTATCTATCTATCTATCTATCATCTATCATCTATCTATCTATCTATCTATCTATCTATCTATCAATTCAGGGTGGGGAATTTGTGGTGGGTGGGGTGTGTTTTTGGGATTGTTATGTCTTTAGGCGTTATGTGAATTTCGTTGTATAGGTATACTGTGTATATACATACAATGACAATAATAAAATATTTAATATCTTTCTATCTGTCTATCTGTCTATCTATCTATCTATCTATCTATCTATCTATCATTTATCTATTTTCTGAGTCTAGAACATCTTACATTATAAAGAGAGAATATAATATTTAAATTAGTATAATAGACTAAAACAACTTTCAATAACTATGTAACAAATATAAAAATTAAAACACAGAAGGCATTTAAAGTACTGTTGTGACATTATGTGGCATTTGAGTCCCAGAAAGTAGCGGTCTGAATAGCTTTATCATTGGCCAGGAGCAAATTGTCCGTCGTCCATAGTCAATCCATCAAGATTATGCATATGAATAAATGTTCAGGACTCTGAAATTCCCCACATTCGCAGTTTCCATCACCTGTGATATTGTCTTAGTGATATTGACATTATTGGACTATAAAGCCACTCCTCTCCATCAGATGCTAGTATGGGACCATGTAATTCTTGAGCTACTCTGGACCTAACCCTTGAGGGTTATCCTTAGCATTTTGGATTGTGCTGGGGAACAAGCAACTAGTACATTATGACCTAATCTAAAAGCACTAAGCAAAACTCTTGTATTTCCATTCCGTACCAGATGAGGTTTTTCAAGATAATAGTCCAATCTGGATGGTACACTTTATCTAGATTTAATCTTGTTTGAAATGAATGCTTAAACTGGACAAATGCTGCCCTAACTTTAGGTGCCGCCAAAACTTCTCAGCGCAAAATCTTAAATTACCCCAGGCTGAGAATGTGATGTTTCAGGTAAATACTATTCTATCCAAAACATGTTTTTTTCTATATCCTGGATATCTTGTCCATTTTATTTTATTAGCATTCAAGTCCTTAACATTCAGTAGAAGTGAGGTTTTACTTACTGTCTGTAGAACAGGTAACAGCATATTCAATGGGTTTGTCAAATTAGTTCCCAGGATTATAAATCCAGAATTTATACCAGTAGAATGAAGTGCTTTATCCAAACTGTAAGAATTTAAGACATACATTGTTATTGCTTGATTTTTTTAAATTACACTTTCTGTATAAAGTACTTAAAAATAAAGATACATGTTGACATTAACATTTTAGAAATTATAACGTTTTATAGTCATGATTACAGTAGGAACATAACATTTTCTATTTTAAATTGTGCACAGATCAGGATTGATACTTGTATATATCTTCTAAGCAACTTATATATTCAGAAAATGTACCATTTTATTATAGAAAATTATAGATTATAGAAAATTATAGATAATCTGATAATTATCACTCATGTTTACATTAATATGAACTGTTATATTGTTCTACAGGCTTGATTTTGGGATTGCTAATAACATTTCATTATCCCACTAGGAGATATCATTGTACAGGAGTTTTGAAAAAGTGCTGATTCCCTGCCAATCCAAACCCTCTCTCCAAAACTCCTGAATTGATGATGTTACTAAGTAGGGTAATGAAACATCAACACTTACTACACATATCTGCTGTAATGGCGATAAAATGAATTCCCTGTGAGTGCAGAATTTTATGAAAACCTTTTGCAAAACCAGAATTATATTTGGGGTTTTATTTTTAAATTCTATGTATTATATGCATTTTTAATAGCCTCTCAAAATATTATGCAGTACAATTCACACTCCTCTACTAACATCCTATATATTTTTGCACAGCTTGTTGCGAACATCTGTTTTTTAAAATCCATGTATTTATACATGTTCACAGTGCCAGTAATTCAGGAATAATCCTTTAAAAACACTAGAGACATACACAGACTTTGTTCCTTTGTTTTAGGTTGCTCAAGTTTCATCTCATCCTTTCATCTTAATATATATGAAATAAGGAGTACAAACTTGTAAGTATGTCTCCACGTCAATGTCGACTCCTGACAACTATCTGGAGAAATCCAGGCAGTTTTCCTGGCAAGATTATTTTGTCCTTGCCTTCTCCCTAAGGGTAAGAGTGAGTGACTGGCCCCAAAGTCACCTAGCTCGTTTTGTACCTAAATGGCTCTTATGCAAAAGATACAGATTTAAAAATGGAATGTTTCAGAGAATTTCACAGTATTCCAACCTCTTTCCAGTCGATTCATAATCTCTTTTAGGCTATAGCTTTTCAGGGTTGTTTAGCTATAACCAGAACAAATCTTCTCTTAGTTTGAAATATCTCTAAATTAAGCAGGGGATGGGTCAACCCAGAGTACTTCTGTTTATGGTCTGCAGCATTTAGTTTCGGAAAGTGGCAAAACACCACCAAAACAGAATAGTCCAGAATGAGAATGTGTCATTCCCATGATTTAAATAGGAGCTACAACAAATATTAACAACAAACAAACAAATGAAAAAAATAATGGTGATTATATTATCTCTATCAAGGCCTGTGTTTAAGCCATATTGTGTTTGCTGTAAAAGCAACAAGATAATTGTAAATATTAGTTCATAGAGCGATAAGGATATGGTTTCTAAATAGCTACTTAAATACTTTTCCATTATCTGTGAAATCTACTTCCCCAGCAGTTCACCAGAAAGCCATTAAAAAGAAACTAAGAAAGTCTCCATCATAATATATTGGGAGATAAATTGATTCTAAATTGAAAATAGTTACTTGCTGAGATTTCTGTATCCCTATCCCTTTCATCTCACAAAATCTTGTTAAAGCAGTGTGAGCGAATCTTATCTGGAAGAAATACTTTCAGTATTTCAAAAAGCTTGCACCATTGTAGAACATTAAGCTTTTTCTTCATGTGTTTACTTGGATATAGAGTATAAGGATTTGAGAGCATATTAAAATATGCTGAGCACACAGGTCACCCACTTTACTTTCTGTAATATTCACATGCTGAGACAGAAAGGTCTGAAGAACTGTTTGCTTAAATTTGAATAGTACAGCCTTGCAATCAATTCATCTTTTGTTATGCAAACAGCTGATTTACATTCATATAAACATCCAAAGGTGTTTTCAGTCTTCTGTGCTAAACAAGAAAATGGTGGGTAAGTAGCCCATGTTCTGTTCACTTTCAAGCTTACAGGTTTCTGGTGAATACCTGATAAATACAATCATATCAAGTATTGGCCCGAGTCTGGCTGAAAGATTTTCAGCAGATACATTTTAAAATGAAAAGCATGTTATATACTTACTTTGACAGGAAGAGAGAAATAGTGAACAGCAGAGCCACAAGTATAAAAAATATTCCCCATACAACCTAAAACATGAGTAAGTTTGAAAAACAGTTTAGCAGGTTCTCAACAATGCATAGTTTGTTCTGCTATTATTTAATGAGATAAATATGAGAAATTTGTTAGCAGGGCATTTTTCCTCGTAATTAAAAATGCAGCATCTACAGTATTACCAAAACTTCTGCTAATAACACCAGAAGCTACTCTGAATTCTGCAACACATATTTGTTCATGCAATACAAAACAAGAAAACTAGAAATATGACCTTTATAGAGATTCAAGACTGTAACTAGAAATCAATTGACATATGTTAATGTGAATTCCTCAATTTATTTTCCGAAAAAGAATTTTGTCCAGATATAGAACAAATTAATTTGTACAGCTGATTATTTAGGGAAAGATCTGCTCAAATGACAATGTACGTTTAAATCTTTCTAAAAAGTGGAGAAAACAACTAAAGCACATATTTATGTATATTTATCATTCTAGCATGTGTAAACCATCTAGGCCATAAAGTCTTAGACAACAGATAAAGCACATAAATACATGTTCATATGAGGTGCCATTTCCACAAGTGAGAAAAATTATTTTAGACATAATTGCTGCCTACCAAACTGAGTTCATTTTTTTAAAGGAAGTCTTCTTTAAATAATTAAAGCAGTAAGATCAGAGCTCAGTGCAAGGCTGGATTCTTAATGTGTCTGTACATGCTGCAAGAGAGAATTATATAAATTTAAATTATTTGGAATAATGTATTCTGTAATATGATCCTACTTGTGTCTTAGTGTTTTTGATTTAAAAATAAACTCAATTTTATGATTCTCATTGTTCAAAACAATATAAAGTGTATTGTTTACATTATAACTGTTGCAGCTATAAAATTACTGCTAGTTACCTACAACGTTACACCATTATTTACAAATACTTGATTCAAACTCTTGACTCTGATCTTTATATTGAATACATGTAAGAGGCCTTGACAACTGCAGTGTGCTAAAAAAAATTCCAAGCTTTTGGAAAGACATACATTTGATCTACATATTGTGAAGTAATCTTCATAAGCTACATATATCTTTCATTACAAAGAAATTCTTTTTATGACAAAACAAGACTTTTTTTGGTGGAAATGTAGTCCCAATATGAGAGTGAACTTTGCTATCTAACATGCCTATTACGGAGTAATGGTGTATTTTCAGCATCATTTGGGTGCAATTCTTTTTATGGAAATGTAAAATCCCCAGTGCCTTAGCTTTTTGTTTCTACATTCTATTGGTATCTTTTCTTTTTCCACATTTATACCCTGATGGTTTTCTAACACTAAATTGAATTTGTTGCTTATTTGTTCATCCTGCAAATCTGTTCACACATTTCTCCTCTTGTCTACCCGTTTTACATTGATCCATTATTTGTCCAATTGTAATAGTAACTTAAACCATAAATCTCTCTCCAATTTCAAAGTTAGTCTGTGCGCTTGCTAAATAGAATGTGACCCTGTGGCACTACACAACTGTATGAGACTCTACTCCCAGAATACTTAATGGAAGCCATAGGTCCAAGTAAATTAACAAAGAGAACACTCAAACTAATGTGTGCTCTCATTTAATACACTGTATTAGAATTATCCCATTCGCCATATCTCTATTATAGCTACAGTTCTGAACCATGATATATTTTAACAATTACACATGGAAATATAGCAAAAAGTTATCTATCTATATTGTATATGTACTGATTTAGCCAGCTCAAAAGAATTCCTTTACACAATATGCTGTTTTGCATGACTTTTTCCATTATAAAATACTACAATTATTGAACATCCTAATTTAGCTTATAGTAATTCACCAAACATCATTTTATTTGCTTACATTTAAGGAAGTGAATATTTTATAAAAATTAGGGGAGGGTGTTGCAATTTGGCAAAATTGACACAGTTGCCCAAATTTGAATTAGCAGAAGCTATCTCTAGATCTGTCTTCTAAAGAATTATATCAGGGCTATGAAAAACATCTCAATGAATGGGTTTGCTTGAAGCAACAAGGCTCCCTCGCTGCTTTTAACCAGCAATTCAGAGTGAGGCAAAGCATTCCAGCCCAGCTTTCTCACAGATGCCCAGCTAGCATCCAATGCCTTTTGCAGTTGTTTATGTAAACATTCATGTTTACAGAACAGGCATTCACATTTATGAAATAGGGTAGCTGGGATTAAATTTAAGGGGCTGAATGCCCCAGCAGAATTTTCAAACCATTATTACATTCTTGGCATAGCCATTTATTTTGCCACTCAGTTTTCTTTCAAAACATTTTATTGATTCATTTTAGTAGAAAAATATATTGCTTGCTGACACATCACACTCAAAGTATATTTGGGCATGAGGTCTAAGCAATAGTGGGTTTAAAAAACAACAACAACCCCAAAACAATGGTTCTGCTTCCTCTCATGTTGTGGAATCAATAGAGCCATTCTGATCTTCTGAGTCGAGTCTGTCTCTAATAACATGAACTTTTTATGAGATATTGGTAGGGCATCAATATCTTTTGGTATGAACAGAAAGTTTTCTTATAATACAAAATGAGGATCTTTACTTTTAGGGGTCTCATGGCACCACAGAATTTTGTCCAGCAGCTTTTCTCAACGTATTCCAGACGTCGTCCTCTTTTGCGAAGGCTTCTTAGTTTGTCTTCAAGTTGTTGCAGCATTTGCCTGTCTCGAAGTGGTAAAGGCCGACCATCTCTGCACTAGTAAAGAGAAGCGTAAGAAACAGTGCAAAATTTGTATATTAGTATTACAATCTTTTTCTTTAATTTAAATCATTACTTGTGAAAAATGAGTTCTAATTTCATTTCATTTATCTTTAAAAAATATTTTTAAAAACTAAGAACTGGTTTCTAAGGGGATGGGCTTTCCAATTCAAAAGTACTGTAAATGAAATAGTATGCCAAAATCTGAGTGTTTCATCTCTTTTAATAAGAACTTCATTTAAACAAATAAAAACTCATGAAATAAGCAGAATACAAATTAATAATATAAAGAATCATATATACTAGTAAAGTAAAGGTAAAGGTTCCCCCACACATGGGGTGGTGTTCATCTCCATTTCTAAGCCGAAGAGGTAGCGCTGTCTGAAGACATCTCCGTGGTCATGTGGCCAGCATGACTAAACGCCAAAGGTGCACGGAATGCTGTTATCTTCCCACCAAAATGTTCCCTATTTTTCTACTTGCATTTTTTACGTGCTTTTGAACTGCTAGGTTGGCAGAGGCTGGGACAAGTAATGGGAGCTCACTCCATTATGCAGCACTAGGGATTTGAACTGCCAAACTGCCGACCTTCTGATCAACAAGCTCAGCATCTTAGCCATTGAGCCACTGCGTTCCTATATATACTAGAGTAGTAACTTTTAATAATTATTGAAGTTATCAGCAAATTAGATACTTTATTGAGCTACTAAAAATGTGAATTAATGCAAATGAAATCATATTGTATTTTGAAATAATGAAATAAAATTCTACTTTAACATACATTGTATTTTTCAGATGTCCAAATTCCAAACTAATGAGTGAACGTTAAATGATCTTAGAAAAAGCATGGAACTAAAGTCCTAAAAGTAATGTTTCAAAGTAGCACCAAACCTTTGATTTAATTCTTTGAATATTTTGCTCAACATCTTCAATATCTTCAGTGTTTTCCAAGCGTTCGTAACTAGCATTTCTTGTGCCTTTTATAAGGTTTAGAGGCAAAGCAGACATACCATAAGCCTGGAGAAAAATGAAACAGAGCGTTAACTGAACCAACATTTCTAAATAATTATCGTAATTAGTTCAAAATCAATATTTTAGTTCTAGTATCAAAATGTTCAGATATTATGGTACATATTATGGATTATGACCATTTTGTACCAAATATTCACAAAGCATAAAGAGAGTTTCTGAACCCATCTCTCCTTATCAGGAAGAAGAGTAAAGCACAGGATACAGAATTCACCCAAAAATACTGGTAAAAACTTGGCTGTGTAAAAAAATAAACTTAGTAACAAGAGAGAAAATTAAATGGTCTACAATAAGACAGTTATTTGGAATTTCTGTGCACTAATTAGGATCGCATGTTTGTTTCTTTAAAAATCGATGAAAGAGGGAATATAGCAAGAAAGTAAACACAGGAGAACCCAACTGTAACTAATCTATACCTAAGATTCAAGCAAACAAGATAAAAAAATATAATACCAGGTTCTTATTGCACATGTTACCAAATCTGAAAAGAAGTAATAAAGTTAGAAAATAATCCTAGGAGCTTCATCTTTATTGATTATGTGTCAAGTCATCAAGTCATCTTCGATTTCTAACAATCACATGTACAGATCTTCTCCAAGATGAACTATCTTTAACCTCTTATTTCAGGTCTCCCAAAGGTGCACTCATCGCCACTGTAATTGAGTCCATTCGTTTTGCTGTTGGTTGTCTTCTTTTTTTCTTTCCTTCCATCTTCCACAACATTAGAGAATTTTCCAGAGAGCTCTCTTCACATAATGTGCCAGATTATTTGAGCCTAGTCATGTCTGCCTTGAATAAGAATTTTGGGTTGATTTGTTTAGTGAGCCATTGCTTTGTTTTCTTGACTGTCCATGGCATTCTCAGAAGTCTTCTCTAAACTTCACCAAAGTTCGAAAGCATCAATACCCTTCCTATCTTGCTTCTTTAGAATCCAACTTTTGCTTTCATAGTGTGTCACAGGGAATATCATGGCTTGCACATTTCTCATCTTTGTAGGTACAGATACATCAGGGCTGATTATCTTTTCCAAAGTCTTCATGCATGCTCTACTGAGTGCTAGTCTATGCTTCACATTTTCATTCTCCAAGTAATATCATCAGCCCATCAAAATGAAAAATAGTTCAACCGATCAAAAGCAGCACTTTTAGAGGGAGACAGAACAGGAATGCAGACCAAAAATACCAAAAAGGAATTGGTAAGAGAACTCCTATCAACTTTGGGTGAGTTCAAATCTCTGGGACTAGATGATTTACATCCCAGGATACTGAAGGAGCTGGCAGATGTGCTCTTGGAACTACTGAATGAAATCTTTCAGAGCTCCTGGAACTGCCAGGGAACTGGAAAAGAGCTGATGTGATTCCGATCTTCAAACAAGGGGGAAAAGTGGATTGAGGAAACTACAGACAAATCAGCTTGACATCAATACCTGGCAATATGCTGGATAATCAAGTAGTGGATTTCTGAGCACCTGGAAATGAACAAGGTGATAACTAGAAACTTGCATGTGTTTGTTAGAAGTAGGTCATGCCAAATAAACCTTCCTGAAATTCTTTGAGAATGTGACTAAATCAGTGGATCAACCAAGCACTGTGGATATAGTATACTTCAATAAAGCATTTGATAAAGTAGACTACAGCCTACTTCTTGGTAAGATTAGTGTGGGATAGACAGTACCACCACCAAATGGATTTGCAGTTGGCTGACCAACCACACTCAAGAGTGTAGTGCTCTTCAACATCTTCATAAATGACCCAGACAAGGGGATTGAAGGGACACTAATCCAATTTGTAAATTTGACATCAAGCTGGGGAGAGTTGTTCACACTTTGGAAGATACACTCAAGATTCAGAATGATCTCGACAACTTGAGTATTGGTTGCCATGCAACAAGATGCAATTTAATAGTGAGATAAAAAAGATCCTGCATTTAGGCAGGAAAAAACCAAATCCACAGGTACAGAATAGTACTTGGCTCAGCAGTAGTGCCTGTGAGAGGGACTTAGGTGTCTTAATGGATCACGACTTAGGTATGAGTCAGCAATGTGCTGCAACTGTCAAAAAGGCTAATGCAATCTTAGGTTGCATCAACAGAGGGACATTATCAAGATCATGGGAACTGATAGTACCATTCTATACTGCAGTTCTGCTCACAATACAAAAAAGATGCTGAGGCCCCAGAAGGAATGCAGAGAAAAGTAACAAAGATGATAAGGGATAGAGACTAAATCCCATGATGAACTGCTAAGGGAACTATGTATATTTAGTCTAGCAAAGAAAAGGTGACATTATAGCCATCTTTCAATACATGAAGGGCTGTCACAGGAAACAAGGACTTGATTTATTCTCCACTGCCCCTGAGAGCAAGACAAGAAGCAATGGGTGAAAGCTCCAACCTGGAACTAAAGAGGAATTGCTGACAATGAGAACATTTAATCAATGGATCAGCTTCCATCCCAGAATTATGGGTATTCCATCACTGGAGCTTTTCAAGAAAAGATTGAGCAATCATTTGTCTGGAATGGTATAAGGTCTCCTGCTTTGAGTAGGGGGTTTAACCAGAAGACCTATGAGGCCCTTTCCAGCCCTATAATTCCATGACACAATCAAAGGCTTTTCTAAAATTGATGAAGCATATATTGACTGCTTTTTGGTATTCTTTGGCTTTTCAATTATGTAGCACGCATTGGGAATAATGTGTCATGTTCCTTAGCCTTTTCTAAACACAGCTTGAACATCTGACATCCCTTTTCCATACAGGGCTCTAAACTGTGCTGGATAATCCTAAAAATAATTTTGCTAGCATGTGAAATGAAGGATACTATACAATGGTTGGCATACTTTATTACATCTCCTTTGATACTGGTTTGTAGATTGACTTATTCCAATTGTTTGGCTACTATGTCATTCTTCAGATAGCTTTGCTGGCATAGCTTAGTTAAAACCTTGAATGATTCTTCTGTTGCTTGTCATATTTCAATGGGTATTCCATCAGTTCCTATAGTCTTCAACTTGATAATGATTGGAGTGCTGATCTAAGTTCATCTTCTAGTACTAATGATTCTTGTAAGTAAAGAATATCTTCTAAGGTATCTTAGATCTCCCTCCCTCCCTGTGTCTCTCTCTTTCTCTCTCTCCCATACCCATGCTTATGATTGAAAGTATCTCTTGTAGTACAAAAATATTACCCCTCAAAATAAAAAGAGATTAAAAACAGCAATCATAGCACACAACAGCAATATTCACAAAAAGCCTCCGAAAATAATGTAATTTTGATTTGGCAGTTAAGCTCAGTAATCAGAGTGTCAGGCAATCCTCTTTAGAGAGTTTGTTCCACAGCCAAAGCACTATCACACAGAAGATGCAATATCATATTAACACAGTGAAAGCTTTTGGAAATTAACAAACATTGAAGAAAGAGAACTATCAGCAATTCTGCAAGACCAGTCTATGCACCAATAAAATATAATAAAAATAGACATGAGAGATGAGGTAACATTTCTAAAATAAAAACACAGGAAGTGATTATTTAGAGATAAAGATAGAAACTGCAGAAGTAGCTGAGATTAAGTGACAAATGAAAGTTGTTTATGCCCAGAAAGCCTAACAATTAAATGATAGGAAAACACCAGAAACAAAGAAGAAAGGACATCTAAAACATATACACCTTTAGTGAAAAACGGAACTGGGGAAGGGAAGCCTGCAGCAGTTACTAAAAAAACCCTGAAACCTACAACAAACAAACCTTGAATGCATATTAACAGAAAAAACCCTTAAAATAAGCACAATCCAATTTATAAATGTTTTGGAATACACAATACTATAACCAGTGGCTCTCAATCTGTCAGTCTGCAGAACTGACCATGATGTTATGACTAAAAAGGGCTCCTAAGAGACGATACTATACTTGAAATAAGCTTGCTACCTAGAAATGTCCACTAGTGGGTAATAAATGGGATACAGCTTTTGTGAATAGCGATAGCACTTATATACCGCTCTATGGTTCTTTACAGTCCTCTCTAAGCAGTTTACAGAGTCAGCATATTGCCCCCAACAATCTGGGTCATTTTATCGACCTCGGAAAGATGGAAGGCTGAGTCAACCTTGAGCTGTTCAAAATCGAACTCCTGGAATGAGCAGTGAGCCTGCAGTACTGCGTTCTAACCATTGCGCCACTGTGGCTCTTCATAAAATAAAACTCAAGTTAAATTTAATTTGGAGAAATTATGACAGTTTTTTGTAAACGCACTGACAGGTTTTACTCAAAGTGATAGATCTC
>JANHGD010008658.1:45231-55365 GCA_027560375.1 Imantodes cenchoa | reverse complement strand
CAACTCCTCCACGCTCCCTGCACATGCACGCATGACCTCTCAACACCCTATTTTGGGCCTCCTTGAAGCCTCCGGAGGCCAGAAACAGCCCGGTTCCCGACTTCGGGTGGGCCCAGTAGGCCTGTTTTTCGCCCTCCCCAGGCTTCAGAGGCTTTCTTGGAGCCTAGGGTGGGCATAAACAGCCTCCCCTGCCCCCCCGGAGGCCCACTGGAGGCCGAAAATGCCCCCTCAGAGCCTCTGAGTGAGCCCTGTACTTACCTGGCATCCAAAACGGGCCACGTGGAGTCTCCTGGGAAGGGAGGGGCAGCGTAGGCGGAGCCAGCTGAAAATCAGCTGGCCAGCATGCGCACTGGAGCTGAGCTAGGACAGAGGCTCACGTGCCCACAGATACGGCTCCACATGCCACCTGTGACACACGTGCCATAGGTTCGCCATCACGGACCTATGCCATTCAATTGCTATCAGCTGATATTTCAAATTGATGGAGATACACAACTGATGCTTTGGTCACAAGCAAGACAGCAGCAAGGAAGAGGGCTTTTGGTTTCTCTGTATTTCTAATTCTTCAGGACCTATAATATTAAAGTGCTGCATACTGATGTGATCCAGTCTTCTGACAAGCCATTTGTATACTCATTTTGGACTTGCCTAAGCTTTTGCTATTCTCCAGCTAACCTGGAATAGCTATCTGAATTGCCAAAAGTTCCATATGAGCAGGAATCAGGTTTGATGGCTACTAGCTAATATAGAAGTAGCTATGCTTTGAGCTATAATACAAAACTAAGGTTTCTTTATTCTCTCTCTGTCTCTCTCTGCATGTATAATAAAAATGGACTGGGTTTCCAAGTCAACCTTGTCTCAAGAATCCATTATCAAAGCCAGTATATGAACCCCAGGATGGTGCAATGATAACGCTATAATAACAATGATAACACTAAATACTTTGCTTCAAATTATTTTTCATTTAAACATCTCTTACGCCTTTGTAGCTTCCAAAAACAGAGAGATTTGCTGCTTGATATACGGTTGCCTCAATATGCTCCTGACACTGGGTCTCTCCTCTGGCTTTTTACTAAGCATTGTTCTTATCAGTTCTTTCAACTGAATGCTATAATCGTTTGGCATTGGTGGCAGCTGTTAAAAGAAGAACAAAGACCAAAAAAAAGAGAACATTTTTTATGAGCTTAAGGCATTTCTTCACAACATTTCCCCTTTTTACTATACATATTAACCAAAGCTCTGGCAACACCTTTCTGAAAGAGGCTGAAAAATAGGGCTAAGCTGTTGCTAACTAACAGGCTGTTGCAACTAATATCATCAAGAAATATAATAATTGTCTAGAACTTTTTAAACATGTCATAAGAAACCCAGTTGGTAACAGACAACTGATTGTCATTCTGTTAAAGCCTTGGAAGAAATATTCCCAATGTGAAATTGGCTTGTTCTCAAGGTACACTCAATTTTCAAACAATTCAAACGGCATTCAATATTTGCTGCTCCTGTCACATGTACATAGACTACCGTTATTTTTCTCATGCTAAATAGCACTCCTACTTTGCTTCTTTCCCTCTCTTTTAGAGTAGATCACAAATGTAAGGGAATAGTTCAAATGACATGTTAACAACTGAAGCAGGAAGAGCACTTCCATTTAAATGACATTCTTTAGATCACAATGCTGCCCATTTTCACTTGCTAATGAATGGATGGATGGACAGAAGTCAGCAGTAGCCAGTCTCACAAAGCAAACCAAGGTGGTTGCTCCCATTAATGTTTCTATTGTTTTCCTAACAATTCTTCAGCTGTTGTGCATATTATCCAACCTGAGTGTGGCAGGCAGAAATGTCTCAGCTACTTCCAACTTGTACATCTAATTAAACTGTATATCATTTCTGCATAGGGCCATTAACTGTTCAAGGTATACATATAAAAGAGGTAGACTATAAAGTCTGTGCTCCCTCTCTCGCTGCCCTTGAAAAGTATTTGGAAGCTTCAGCTGACACAGAATTTGGTCGTAGCATGGAGAATGAATGGTGTTGGTTAATCGATGCATAAGACACCTCTGCTTTACAAGCTGCATTGGCTTCCAATTGCTTCAGATTGCAGGTACTTTTAAGGCCTTTCATGGCTTCAGACTATTATTTTCAGGACTGTTTCTCCGAATTATATCTACTCATCCCACCCAATTTGGCAGAAGCACATTCTGGGTCCAATCAGCTAAAGAGTGTCAACTGCTAAGGAGAGCCTTTTCTTCCATGGTGCCTACTCTGTGCAACATCGTTCCTACTAAAATTAGATTGGCTCCAACCCTGTTGATTTTTCATAAGCCCTGAAAATAATTTTGTGCCCAGGCCTGGGGCGCAGATGTGTCATGCAGTTGTTCTCTTAGTTGTGGCTGATGATTTTTGGGTATTTTTTTAATGATGCTTGGCTAAGTATTTTTATTTTTATACTGTGCCTTCTATGTATTATATTTATTTTTTTGTAAACTACCTGGAATGTGTAAGGTAGGTGTCCATGTAAATGAATCAAATGAATAAATGAATAAAAATAAGTCATGATCGCATTTGGATACTGCTTTCTTTGGTTAGAATAACACTAATAATGTTTTATGATGGTGCTGAATAACTGGTACTTACAACTGGTCCTCGAAGTTCCAGCCTTCCCAGCACACACCTGGTCAAGTAACTGTGATCTGGGCACCTGACAGACAACCAGCTGGCACTTACGACAGTTGCAGCATCCTGCAGTCATGGGATCACAATTTGCAACCTTCCCTGCCAGCTTCCCACAAGAAAAGTCAATGGGGAAATCAACAGGGAAATTGACAAGTATCTCCCTTCCTGCAACAATTCCTAGCCCTACTATGTTCGCATTGCATCTCGCTAACCCCTTGCCCACCTCATTGACTTTGCTTGTTAGAAGTCAGCAAGAAGTGAGGAGGTCCTTGCTTCATCACTTAATGACAGCAATGGAGAATGCAACATTGCTGTTGCTAAGTCACATGCTGTTGAGCTGTATGACCACATGGGTTAGTGATAAAAATTCCAGTCCCAATTACCATCATTAACCAAGGACTAACTAGCTGTATAATTGCTAGGGAATCTGAGAGAAAATGTGGGAAAATGAATTTTCCTGAGATAAATTCATTATTTCAGAAATAATGAGATATTAGGAAATTTAATGGATGTGACTATCAGATTAGTTATATGTTCGAAACCTAAGTGAGATGTAATATTAGCAGTTATTTGAAACAAATTGTTTTTGAAATAAATTGCTATGTATGATGCTGCATTCATCATCCCTGACAAATGTGTTTTATGCCAACACAAAGAAAACAACATTTATCAAACTTACTCAACATTTACTACCAATTGGTTATTTGGGGAGATCCTTGAAATTCTTCATTGAAAAGGATAGCATTTCCCGTATTTAACATGACATACTTCAACATGACTTGCAAGTGTCTTTATTCTCTATGTAGTTTTCTCAAGCACATAATAACAAGTTGGAAATTCTCTATCTGAAGGAAGCCTAGTAAATATTAAGTAAAAAATATACCTTTCCTTCAATAATTCGATAAACCAAGGAATTCATGTCTTTAGCATTAAAAGCATGCTTCAAGGTGGCCATTTCATATGCACAGCAACCCAAGGCCCAAACATCAGACTATAAAAGCAAACAAAGCACAATAATATATATAGTTTTGAAAAGCCATTCAAATGAAATAAAATAAGGTGCACGTTGCCTACACAATCTATTTCACAGGGGCTCCATAAATCAAATATCTTAATCTCTCCCCTTTTGTGGCGAATTGGAGATGACAATGAACCTTTTGAAAATTCTGATGTGGTTCCAATTCCAATATATCAAATTGTCTATTTTTGTTCCTTCTAGATCAGGGGTCTCTAACCCATGGGCCACAGGCCACTCCCAGGCCGTGGTCTATTCGCAACCGGGCCACACAAGTGGCGGGCAGTAGGCATGCGTGCACAACTCAACTCACATGAGTGGCAGGCTGGCATGCATGCATATGCAGTTAAGCTGTGTGTGCATGTGCATGCACGTCAGCCCACCACTTGAGTGGCCTGGTTCCCTTTCCCCCACTTCAGCTGGGCTGCCAAGTTGCAAAGATTGGGGACCACTGCTCTAGATAACTACTTACAGAGGGAATATTTTTTAATATAACTCACTACAATTATTCACTAGAATTATGAAAATAATGTAAACTTTTTTCACAGAATCATGATAAGATACGTTTGAAATAAATTGTAGGGAGTAGAATAGGAAAAGTCATTAGAAATTAACAAATAGGACATGTTTCAAATTGTTGCCTTCCAGACCTTCCACCAGTCCTTCTTTCAGAATAGCCCATCCCATTTACCTTATCCAGCAATTTTTTCTTTTCCCTTCAAAAGACAATCAGCATTCTAGGTTCACTATGCATACTAAATTTCCTTAGCAGTTTCTATCTTTGGGAATGTCTTTGCTTTTTCTTTGTAAGTTTTTCTTGTTCTGCTTTAAATTTGTAGTTTCACTATAAACAGGTATACTACCAGTAGCTGCAAAAATCCAAAGAACTACAAAGTTAGCAAACAAATACAAATAATTGGCTCTTTGTTGCAATATACTGGTTGTCTGATTGCTGGCAACCCAGATAGGGTGTGTTTAACTGGCAATGCCTCAACTCAAGAATAATGTAGACTGGTTATTTGAAGATAGATACCTAAGAGATTAAGTTCAGTTATATGATATACTTTACCTTGTAATTATAAGGCTTGTTAGAGAACAACTCAGGGCTCATATAGTAAGGAGTCCCAATTAGAGTACTAGCCATATCATGCTGATTATCCAGCACTCTGGCGATTCCCAGATCTCCCACTTTGATAATATTAGAACGCGTCAGGAAAACATTTTGAGTTTTGAGATCTCTATGCAGAATGTGCTTCTCATGCAAATACTGAAAAATAAAATATTGGAATTCACAAATTACATATCAAGTTTATTTTCCTAACTGCGTGACAAAAAAACAATTATTTAATAAACCATGAGCTCCTTGCAGAAGGATGGGAATATATTAAATAAATCTGTCAAGCTAGGTAGGCATTATTACCAATCAGTTTTGTTGACTCTGTAGATATTAATATGATGATCAAAAGTACATCAAGAATATATTCATTATTTTCTATGCTCTTTACAAATATCCATGGAAATTAGCACTAGGCTTCCTAGAACACATTAGAAAATGATAAAACAGCTAAAATAAATTCATGCTAAATTCAGTGATATCAGAACTGATTGGCAAAGGGAAGTCAGGTACCTGCAGTGCCATAGCAATCTGAACGAGCCACTCCACCACTTGAGACTCCGGAAGAAGTTGTCCTTTCCGCTCTTTCAGTTTATGATATAAGTCCCCTCCTTCACAGAAGCCCATGACAATGTACAGCAAGCCATCATCTCCTTCCCAGGACTCTCTATAGGTGACTATGTTTGGATGCTTCAGCTGTGACAATAGCTGGGCTTCCTGCTCTGCTGCTTTTCTCTCACGGCTTGAGGCATGTTTAAGGTTCAGCCTTTTGATAACATACTGCATAAACAGAAAGAAGGTTTTATCTTTTTTTAAAAGAGGATATTACTGTAAATGAAAGAAATCTAAAGATCAACCATGTGGGTCTGTTTTGTACAAACTCAGTTAACACTATTAAAATTACCACGAGAAAGGAGATGAGTTTTTTAAAATAAAAACCCTCCCACCTGCAAAAGCAACATGTATGAAGGAAGAAGGGAAGGATGCAAGAAACAAATAAATTTGGAACTTTATATAAAAAATAACTGCTAAGTAGCCTGATAGTACAGATAAGTGATATGTCAACCTCTGTCAGAACTCTAACTGTAGCATTATGCACCAGGCAAAATTTTACATTTTTCAAGGAAAGCAAATAATTTTTGCAAGTAGAAAATGCAACACCTTAAAGTAAATGTAACTCTAGGACCATAAATACACCGTTAAATCTCTGTTCAAGGAAAGGGCGCTGTTAATACTGTATGTTAGCCAAAGGCATTTCTCACAGACATATTCTCTCTACGGACCAATAACAGTTCCAAGAACATCTCCAAACTGCCAGTCTGATTCTTCAAAAGTACAAACTATATCCCAAATACCAGAATGACAAGTCTGCCAACATACAGAACTTTCATTTAATTCAGATTGCATTTAGCTTAATAATTTAAATGACACTTGTTTAAAAAATTTCCTGTACTAAATTTGATACCCTTGTTTTAAAAAAATACTTTAGAATTAGGGTAAAAAAGGTAGACAATCCTCAAATGCAGTTTGAAATATAGTTCAATATTTTTTTTAATTACTGGATGCCTTAGCATATGGCTTGCCTCTCAAACTTCATGCTGGAAATGTAAAATTAATAAGGGCACATAATGCACATAATAAAGAGTTATTTCACTGTTGCCTTTTTTTGCTTTAATATATTTGTTATTTGCTTTACAAGACCAGAAATCAATAAGGTTTTAAGTGAATTATTCAATCATTTATCAAAACCTTGGAATCCCTATATCAAGAATTAAGGACTGGTTTTCTTCTGCTTAATATCAATTTTATATATTGGACACAAAATGAAAAAAATCCTGATTAGATTTTCAGTTTATTTAAAGCTTTAATAAGATCTAATTTAGGTGTCATCTAAAGACATCTTTACTAACGTCCTGAATAAAAACTGCTCTTGTAAGAAAACTAACGTTTTGGGATGAACAGTAAAATTATGGAATTTGGAAAGAGTCACCCTTCTTAGGATAAATCTATTGAAGACTGAACGATGAGGATAGAATGGGAAAGAATTGTACCTCAAAAGCACAATCAATCAACAAACGAGTGGGGGAATCCTTGATAATTAATTTCAAAACGAGAGGAACAGAATAGAATAACAGAGTTGGAAAGGACCTTATATTTATTTATTTATTTATTTATTTATTTATTTATTTATTTATTAATTAGTGAGACTTATATACCGCCTTAAAGTGCAAGCACTCTCTAAGTGGTTTACACCATTAAGCAATGTATATATTTACATTGTCCCCAACAATCTGGGTCCTTAATATGCAAAGCAATTTATACAGCATTGTTAGTGGCATGTCCTTGAGTTGAATAATAATAGGAGGAACACCAGACAAACTGTGAGATTCTAGATGGCTGCCTTCTCCTTCTTTTTCCTGATGATTGAACTAAAGATATCACCTATTACTAACTCAAGAACATTTTATAGCTCGAAAAGACACAGGTTACTGCAATGAACCTCTCTTGGTATGAATACCAGTTAAGGAAGAGAGATTCTTTCTAACCCAGAAGTAGGCAATCTAATACTTCCTGACACTTTACTTCATTTCTAAATGATTATTTTAATTTGAGCAAAATGCCACTCTTCATCATCTTTATTTTTGACCTTACTGAATTCCTAGAAAAATAAACAAAGAGATGGATATGTCCTTCTGTTTTGCCTGGAATGTTTTCAAGACAAATAAACAATGAATTGGTTTACAGGACATTCTAGGAGTCTAGAGGAGGTGGTTTGTCTTTGGATAAATGAGCAGTTTGTGACTGATTTTGTTCAACATAAGACCTATTTTCTGCACAATTACTCTTCCAAGGGAAGTTCATCTAACATATATCCCAAAGTTTTCCTAGCATTACTTTATGAAGAGAATTTGATTTTTAGAATTTGATTTTAAAATTTGATTTTTATTTGATTTTTTTTAAAAAAAAGTCTGCTTGAACATCATCTCAACATAACAAATGCTGAAAGCCACATCATAGGATCACAAGGCATCTGAAGCTTTAATCATACATTCATATGAATACAAAATGTGGGAAGAACATGGATGAGGTACCTAATATCTGTTAGCCTATGTTCTCAGATAAAGTGTATTCAACTATACATTTTTTAAATGATCCATATAAAGTGAATCGTAGAACAGCATCTGTTTTAAATTTCCATTCACTTTAAGAATATTGGGGTTGATCCAAAGAGAACATTCTTATACCTTAGAGGAATCCAGGTCTTTTGCTAATAAAGCCCTAATGGTACCATTAGATGCTATTCCTCATGTCCACACTTCAATCTCTATACTGTTTGGTCTTGCAAGAACCAATGAGATCTTATCAGAGGTAAGATCCATGGGGGGAAAATGGAACCTGTTTCCTTTACATTGGGTTTTAGTCTCATTATCTATAGTTGTTTCAGTCAATATTAGATCTCAAACTAAGTAGCAATGGAAAATGCTATTGAATCTCAAAACCATTATTATAATTTCTTGGTCGTTTTATTTACTGAAAGGAACAGCTTCTGCGAAAATAGGAAGGACTGTAAGAAAAATAAATCTCTGTGAAATTATAATACTTATTTTGCACTATTACTTTGCTATAAATCAAAAAGAAATTGAAATGCTCTCAAAGTAAGTAATAAGAAAATTGAACTTCTCAGTGTATAGTTTGTATTTTCAATAATATATAGAACAAAGATTGCACTGGGCTGCCATAACTATTATTTGTATCATGAACTTTATTAGTGACATTTATAAGACAATCTCTATTGAAGGAGCTGATAAATGTTATATTCTTTGCATAAAAGATGGGAAAGAAATGTGCTTGTTTATTACCAATATTCTGTCCGAAATATTCAAACAATTACTAGTGGATGTCTCCAGTCACTAGCTTTTTGACATTTACTGTACCATATATTTAATGTCTTTGCAGAAAAAGGCAATGTTAAGTATCAAATCATTGCTTCTAAACATTTGAATCTATTTCACATTGAAGTAATGGAATAAATCATATCTGTGTAATCATCATAGACCAAATCTGTATGTGTCAAAGAAAACAACACACCATATGTATGGTCTGATATGAATTGGTTCAGGGTTCTTTTTGATGTCTAGAATTTGGAGACAGATGGGGGAAAATAGACTTTCAGAAAATAGGAATGAAAGAAGAATTTGGTATGCAGCAGAGAAAACGAGAGCTTTTCTACTCATTTTAGCTCTGACCCTTTTATCATTCTATCAGCAAGTCTTATTGTCATTATTTGACTGAACCAAATTGTTACACTTCTGACTTAGAGATTATGAAACTGTACTGTAGAGAATGAGAAAGTTTTCAAAAAGCAAATAATAATGTATTATATTGTCCTATTCTTAGAGTGCTTCAGTGAATGAGACTGATACAGAGAGAAGATAAGAGCCAAAAAAATCATGGGCACCCTCCCATATCCCAGGTGCCATGCATCTATTGAAAACAGTGAAAAAGAATTATTTCAATAGAGATTGTCTGAACAGCCTTGTAAATAAAATGCCCTTCTCTTTTCTCCCAAGGGAACAAAAGAAAATCACTGTTTTTAAATCAATATGCAGATAAGAATTATCTTGAAAAGGAAGGCAGCCACACATAACATAAAACAATCATCATATGCTACCGCTTTCTTCACCTCAGGCAGGAAGGAACAGAATAGGTACTCTTGCTTAGAATATATTTTCTAATATAATTGTCTGCCACAGTCCTGCAAGGTAGGAATAATTAAGAAACACAGATGTTTATTAAGTTTTCAAACCTTATAGTGAAACAGGTGTTCTCAAAACACTCAAGAACATTAAAAGTCAAAACAATTACGACTACAATTGTGACAGGAAAACTCAGTCAGCAGACTGAGTGGCATTACTTCCCATTCAGTTATTAAGTGAGTCACCACAGCCATCACTTGACCACAACTTATGATTTTGCTTCTGCATTGTCTATTAATAGCAATAGCACTTAGATGTATATACCACTCCATAGTGCTTTACAATACTCTGAGCAGTTTACAAATGTCAGCATATTGCCTCCAACAATCTGGGTCCTCATTTTACTTGGAAGGATGGAAGGCTGAGTCAACCTTGAGTTGGTCAGGATTGAACTGATGGCAGTGGCCAGAGTTAGCCTGTAATACTCAATAAATATTTTTATTTTTATTAATAAATATATACACACACACACATGCACGCACACACACACACACACTGAGTGGAAACTAATCAAGGAGAGAAGCAACTTAGAACTAAGGAGAAATTTCCTGACAGAACAATTAATCAGTGGAA
>JANHGD010008646.1:14165-26106 GCA_027560375.1 Imantodes cenchoa | reverse complement strand
GTTCCCCTTCTATTCCCTCATCTAGGTCATTAATGAAGATATTAAAGAGTACTGGGCCTAGGACGGAGCCTTGTGGTTCCCACTGCTTACTTCTGTTCATGTGGACTTGGAAGACTACTCGTTGGGTACGGTTGGTCAGTCAGTTGTTAATCTATCTGGTTGTGTAGCTGTCTATCGCACTTTTCTTTAGCTTGCGGAGAAGTAGGCTGTGGTCCATTTTGTCAAATGCTATGTCCACTGCATTTTTGGTCACAAGTATACTATGTCCACAAATTTTTGGTCAATTTGGGAGTGTGGAGTTACTAGTAGGTTTCCCTTTGTCTGTTAGCGTATAGAGTGTGGGGTTGTGGTGTTACTAGAGGTTTCCTATTATCTGTTAGATTATCAAATTGCTTATTCTACTTACTTATTCTGCTTACTGCTTACTAACTTATTCTACTTATTCTACTTACTTCTTACTAACTTATTCTACTTATTATTTGCTACTTATTCTGCTTATTCTACTTCTTTCTTGCTAACTTATTCTACTTATTTATTTACTATCTGATTCTACTACAGTAGGTGGTCTCAATCTTTTTTGCTTGTTCTACTTACTACTTACTTACTACTTATGTGAGTAAGTAGTAACTTACTACTTACTTATATAATCTTATCTTTTCCCATCTGTTACTAATTAATTTAATTTGTACATTGCACTTATTCCAAAAGCAAACGTGACTTCTACCTTGATAAAAAGGAAAAGAAATAGCAGTTAAAGTTAAAAATAAAAGAAAAATAGCATTAACTAAACCCACTCAATTTAATGTGGAGATTGACCTTCTTTGTTAGACACAAAGAAAAATATGTCCCAAAAGAGTTTCTGAGCCCTAGATTCAGCTGCTATTACTGTAGAAAATAAAATTAGTACCAGCAAGTTTAAATTGAAAAATTCCTAAAAGAAAGAATTGTTAATCCTGGCAAGACAACTTGAGTTCTCTCCTTTGCTGGAGATAGCTAAAGCAGGATAGCTATCTGACAGGTCATAGCTGAATCTTCTATTGAAGATCCCACATTGATTTGATGGCTTTCAGACATGGCTCTGTAGACGTGCTGAGGGTATGCGAGTTTAACTGAGAAATCAGAATCTACACAGAAGCCTACATTCCAGGTTGTTCAAGCTGAAGTCGTCCAAGACAAATATGTACATTCATCAGGCCTCCCAAGGGAAGATTAATGTGATTATAATTACTATGTAGAAATTACTATTTGCCAGGATCTACAAAGGCATACTTGTGCTTGGACACTTCATAGGGAAGGCTTCTGCCTACTCTATCTTCCACAACACTACAGATGAAGATTGAAGGCCTGCTGATGCTAATTTCATTTAAATCATTATACTAATCATTGATTATAAGTAATACAATGAATAATCGATAAATTATACATTATATTAAATAATAATGAAATTAATCCAGTTCCTCACAGGTATTAAATTGTGAGTATAATTGTAATACTCCTCATATATTGGGATGACTTTTGAAGTGTGCAGGTGACTAGCCTGGTGTTTCACATTAGGTTTCTAGCCCTAAAGTGTACAGATTTAATGGCTTAAGGCTGCAACTGAATCCTTCAGAGCCTCTTCAAAAGTTTGGTAAAAAATTGCACTTTTTAATGTGACAGGAGAAAATGACCAAGTAGAAGAGAATCATAGTCATTATACTCTATTATACCAAATTCTCTTTAAAAAAATTATAGCCATTGGTTTGCCTGTCAAAGGTCAGTTATATGACTGTTAGTCTGAAAAATTTACTTAGGCTTAATTTTATCGTGCAATATGGCTGTTTTACTGCTTTGGTTGTATATGGCCTTTGAGGCTAGAAAATAATGGAAGGAAGATAGAACAGGAATTCTTATGAGTCCAAGTTAAACAAAAGCTTCCAATTATAAAGACTTTTAGGACAATTTCATAAAGCAGTCATTCTTGGAATTGAGTGAGGCATGGACAATGGTGACCAGGTCCTTCTTTTCAAATGTCAGCACTACTTCTGTTTCCAGTGGAGACTGAAATCTTATAACTGAATAGCAATGAGCAAAGACATGTGACTTTGATGTCACATGTACCATTTTGGAGCCTCCCCCTGTTTTTGTACTGTACATATGTCAAAGAGAAATGCACCTTTAAATATGTGTTGTAGTTAAGGCAGGAATGCAGTCATTTGTCACTTCAAATATTGCTGAACTATAATTCTCAGCACACTTCATTAAATTTTCAGAACACACTGTGAAGCAAGTAACTTTGATGGTTAGTGAAATGATCTTACCACTTTTAGAAGACTGAAAGGAGGAGGGATTTGGGATAGGAGGAAAAAGAGGTGTTATTCAAGGTTCTTGGACAACACTAAACATTCTTGGTAAAAAACAGTTGGAAACCAACCAGGGTTAGAAAAGGATGCCTGAAGTCATATTGGAAAGAAAGATACATGGTTGTCAATATTCCCAAGTGGGTACATTTTTGTAGGAACAAATATTAGTCTAAAAGTGTGTAAATATAGTTTACCAAGAATACAAAAATGTTAATATGAGATGGTAAATTCAGCATCCTATAAAGTAATCATTACTTTGAACATGCTTATTGCAAATTCTGTGAATTTAATAGTAACTCATCTGGAAGGTATATTGAATCAATGGTGTTACGTATGGCCATACGTAGACAGTATTTGTATACCCGCTGCTGATTGGTTAGCACAGCGGCGGGAGATTTGGAGCACTGTCAATGGCCAGCTGACTTCAGGGAAAGCCTTTAAAAGCGGCTTCCCTGGAGTCGGCCGGCAGTTCCTGTATTCACTTAGCTAGGAGAATAAAAGGTGCTGAACCATTGCTGTGACTCGCTTGATCCTTTACACGCAAATCTAAAACTGGCGATGAAGGTGTTGAAGAACCACAGAACAAAGCCACCTCATGGCATCCATGGCCATCTTTGCATCAAATCTCAACTTGCCCGGCCAGCCTTGAAGGATGACCACCCAAACATCTCCAGCTCCTGCCTTCTTCAACCCAAAAACTGAGGAATGGCATGCCTATATGTCCCGATTTCGAATGTTTCTGGAAGCAAACAATTTCCAGGATCTGCCAGAAAACAGGAAGAGGGCTCTCTTCCTCACCTACTGCAGACCTCAAATTTGTAAGATGGCACAGACCCTCATGGCCCCAACAGACATTGAATCTATTTCCTGGGCTACTCTGCAAGCCAAACTGCAAGAGCACTACGAGCCATCTGCCCTCCCAATGGTGAGCAGAAATGAATTTTATCATTGGCACCAGTGCAAAGGTGAATCCATCAATGAATTCGTAGCCAAGCTCCGGGAGATCGCATACAAGTACGAATTTATAAACCCAGAGGAGATCACATTATACTAGGTATGAGGGATCTCAACCTACAAAAAAACCCTGCTAATCAGGAGGGGGGCAACTTTTAAAGATGTTGTTAAGGAAGCAAGAGCTGCTGAATCCTCTGAAACCTCTGCAGCCGACATCAGGAAGACAAGCTCTGGAATACATCGCACGCATCCACAACCCGACTGGATGACAGAGGTTCCAGGGGAGGATGAAGACTACAAGGATGACAACCAAGTCCACAGGAGAGGAGGGTGAGTCAAAGGAAACCTGATCATAGGCAAGCCTGCTGTTCCGGCTGCCTAGGGAACCATACTAGAACTGCCTGCAAGTTCAGGGATGCAATATGCTGCCTATGCCAGAGGCAGGGACACAACCCTCCCTCTATCAGCCAACCCCCTTCATGCCCCGATCACCCATGGGACTGGGGACACCAAGCCAGAACCACCCTGGAGTACAACGGGGCAGGCGAAGGGAGGACTTCCATTACCAAAACCCACAGGGACTTTATCACACAGTGGGCCACTCAGATGCTGACCAGGGAGAAAAATTCCAGATAACAGCATTAATCAAAGGGCAACCATGTAACATGAAGCTGGACACAGAATCAGCATTCACAATCATGTCCTGGGGAACACTGAAGACATTTTTACCAGAGATGACAAAACAAAGGCTCAAACCACATCACATCCATTTAAATGACTTTCAAGGGAACCACATTCCCGTGCTAGAAAGGGCAGAAGTTCCTATTGTCTTCAAAGAATTCAGCCGCACCCTCCCACTAATGGTGGTAGATGGCCCAAGACCGACCCTCTTGGGAGTAGAATTATAACAGGGCTCAACCATATCCAATCAGACAAGCTAGACAAGCTCAATGCAGATTTCCAGACGGTCTTCACCAGAGGGCTAGGTAAATATAAGGGCAAACCTATATCTTTCAACTAGACCCCAATGTGATCCCAATAAGACTTAAGCCCTGCAGGGTTCCTCTACCACTCTGGCCCAAAGTTGATGAGTAATTAGATAAGCTAACTGCACAAGGGTTTTGGAACCAGTTGATCACTCTTGCTGGGAAATGCTCATTGTAACCCCAATGAAGCCGGATGGTTCCATTAGAGTGTGTGCTGATTATAAAGCAACCATAAATAAAGTCTTGCAACCAAATGCATACCCTGTGCCCGTTGTACAGCACCTATTACACTCGCTAGGCAATGGGAAGATCTTCGCAAAGCTCGACTCACACAGGCATATCAGCAATTGCCTGTACATGCAGCAACAGTAGAGACACAGACAATAGTGATGGATAGAGATGCATTCAAGTGCAACTGACTACAGTTTGGGGTCAGTGTGGTCCCAGGGTTGTTCCAGAGCTTGATGGAACCCCTGATCCAAAATATCCCAGGGGTGGTCCCATATTTTGATGATGTCCTCATCTCTGGGGAAGCAGAAGACCAACTGCTAGAACAAGTAAGAGAGATGCTGAGGCATTTCCAGGAAAGGGGACTTAAAGTCAGAAGGGACAAGTGTAAAATTGGGGTTAACAGCGTGGAGTTCCTGGGATTTCTAATTGATGGATCCAGAATACACCCAACTGCAGCTAAAGTAAAAGCCATAAAAGATGCCCCAACTCCCCAAAATAAGACTGATTTACAAGCATTCCTAGGATTGCTCAACTTTTATGCAATTTTTTTGTGACAGAAGGCGACTGTCGCCGAGCTGCTCCATAGACTATTGGAGAAGATGGCCACATGGACTTGGGGACAAAGGGAAGAAGAAGCATTTGCTGCTGTAAAAGACCTCCTCTCTTCCAACAGTGTATTGATGCAGTACAGTGAAACCCTCCCCCTAGTGCTCATGTGAAATGCTTCCCCCTTCGGAGTGGGGGCAGTCCTCAGTCATCAACTACTCAACAGGTCCAAAGCACCAATTACATATTATTCAAAGACTCTAGCCCCAGCTGAACATAATTACAGTCAGCTGGTTAAGGAAGCCCTGGCAGCTGTAGCAGGCATCAAGCGCTTCTATGATTACCTATATGGCCATAAATTTGACCTAATCACAGATCATAAACCCCTCCTAGGTCTACTTGCGGGGGACAAGTAAATCCCGCAATAGGTGTCTCCAAGAATGACCCATTGGTCCATTTTCCTATCGGGCTACAGTTACAACCTCAAGCACAAACCCGGAAAGAACATCAGTCACACAGATGCACTCAGTAGATGCCAAGACCTAGACATTGTCCAAGACCCTGCCTCCTGTGGCCAAAGTCCTACTGGTGGACATAAAACAGACCAGCATGGTCACATCCCAGGACATAGCAACACACAGAGTGAGAGATCAGATACTGTCCAAAGTTATGAACTGGGAGTTGAGGGGATGGCCACAGGAGGGAAAAGAGGAACAATTCAAAATCTTTAAAAGCAAGCAAGCAGAGTTATCAGTATGAAAAGGTTGTCTGCTATGGAGGGAAAGAGTGATAACTCCCCAAAGCTTAAGAAGAAGAGTAATATGGGCTCTGCATATGGGCCACCCAGGCATTGTGTGCATGAAAGCACTAGCCAGGAGCTATCTATGGTGGCCACAGTTGGACAAAGATATCACCAAATGGGTGGCTATATGCCAGCCATCTCAGGAATCCAGACTGACTCCATTGAAATTCACACCATGCGAGTGGGAAAACCTGAGCAGCCCATGGTCCATGATCCAAATTGATTTTGCTGGCCCAATGTCAGGTCAAACATTCCTTATAATGGTCGATGTGTATTCAAAGTGGCTCAAGGTCATTCACATGTCCTCTACAACAACCAAGGCCACTATAAGAGCATTAAGGAAGCTGTTTGCAACCCATGGGTTATCAGATGTTCTGGTGTCAGACAACAGGCCATAATTAACAGCAAGGAGCATGGAAGCCTTCCTAGCTGGGTTGGGCATCAGGCATGCCCTCATCTCACCCTTTAAGCCGGCTAGCAATGAACAAGCGGAACACATGGTGCGATTGACTAAAGAGACATTAAACAAGTTGGACCAGGGAGATTGACAGAAAAGAATTGATCAATTCCTGTTGACCCAAACATAACTCTGTGCACGGCCACAAACTCAAGCCCTGCTAAACTATTAATGGGATGGAAGCTAAGGTCCCAGCTGGATAGGCTCAATCCAAACTACAGTCCTAAAGCACCTACAGAACCGAGTCCATCTACCAGAACATTAGCCGTGGGGGAGAGCGTATATGCCCAAAACTTCGCAGGCTACCCCAAGTGGGTCCGAGCCACTGCCACTGAAATCAATGGCCCAAAGTCATATGTGGTGCAGTTAGATGATAGAGAGTGGCAGAGGCACATAGACCAGCTCCATAGCAGGCTGGAAAATGCCTGGCTCGGACAACCAGAAACCATGACCACATACGAGAATGACCAATGCGGGTCTCCACCCCGCCGACCATACAATTAACCCAGCACAGAAGATGCCGGCGCAGATCTGGCCCTAGCTACAAGACAAGCAGAAGACCTGTTCTCAAACCCAGAGAGAGCAGTGACCTACTGGCAGACCAGAGAGTCCAGCGGAGCCAAAGGAGAAGGGAAGCCAACAAAGGAAAGTCTTCAGCCGCCATGCCTGGAGGCCGGTTCCAGATTTTTCCAAGGGTTGAGGAAAGAGAGACAACAGACAGGTCTGTTCAAGCCGAGGGTATCCCAGAGACTGACTTGCACAGGCCCAGTACTGTTGTCAGGCGACCAGTTTATTTATGCAACTATGCAACTTGCCTAAACTCCAGATTGGACAAGCCAAGAACTATGAGGGGAAGGGTGTTATGTATGGCCATACGTAGGCAGTATTTGCATACCCATCGCTAATTGGTTAGCACAGCGGCGGGAGATTTGGAGCGCTGTCAATGGCCAGCCGGCTTCAGGGAAAGCCTTTACAAGCGGCTTCCTTGGAGCTGGCCAGCACTCACTTAGCTAGGAGAATAAAAGGTGCTGAATCATTGCTGTGATTCACTTGATCCTTTACGCGCAAATCTAACAAACTTGCTTTAGAGTTGTTTTAGAAATATATGACTTTCTTAGATAGGTACAAATATGGAAGCACAAACACATTTCCATAAACACAAAACGTATCTGATAGCAGATCTGAGTAAGTTGATTATAGAACCTTTGAAATTCCATGGCTGAACTTTTGTAAATCCCTGGAGACAGACTTAGCACTCTTGGGTGCTCATTATCTAAAATGAGCACCCCAATAAGATACTAAGCTGGGAATTTTTTGCAGATCTAAGAGAATGCAGCAATGAAGGGAGAAAATGCAATTTTTAAAGATTTTTAAAATCCATTTTCCCCGGGGTTTATATCTTGAATTGTGCCTGAAAAGATAATAGGGAGCAGAGCAAACATCTAACCTAGAAATATAAGCTACCCCTGATGAACGATGCCTATCAGGATATGAGTTGCTGCCTATACAATCTAATTAATCTTGATAAGGAATTATATTTGAAATACACATGGATTCATATTGTTCTGGTGTATATGTTTGTGTATGTGTGGGGTGGGGTGGGGTGTGTGTGTGTGTGGGTAAAATCCATCCAGCAAATGGTTTCTGTCCTTCTTGCCTGTCCTTTCACTGTACTGATCTTCTAAAAAAAAACCTGTTGGAGTTCCAGGGTCATGACATAGGGCTGACTCAGTAAGAGACTGTGGTTTATGTAATCTACAGCAGCCCATTATTATAAAGTGCTTCAGAAAATCCTCTGTGCCAGGCAAAGCAAGGGTTATTGATTGAAGAGGTAGTGAAAATGCATGGAGAGGCTGCATCCATTAGGACTGCTGCTCTCCACCAATTAGGAAAAAATCATTACTCAGCAGCCATCAGTGGTCTGTGTGCTGTGTTTAAGCGTGTGTGTTCGATTTATCTTCTCCTGCCACCTCACTGCAAACGTAATGACAACTATTAAGGCTGATTGCCCACACTAAACACCCTGTGTGTATAAAGGCAAAAAAGGAGAGGCTTTTGTAGGGTTTGTAATAGCAAAATGGTAGCAGAATGCTGGCCAAATTCAAGGTGAGGGGAAGAAGCTGGTTTATGGTTGCTGATTTCAATACAGTGCACCCATCACAAGTGCGCCTAGGAATTCCATGTCTCCTACTTTCTCTCTCTCTTTTTTTCCCCACACATTAAACACAAAACATTACATATAACAAAACAAATGGGGCCTTTATAGCCCCCTCTTCTTCAAAAGCTAATTCCAAATAATTATATTCTATTTCAGAATTTTATTTTGTTACTATAATTTCTCTAATGTTAATCTTACAAATAGTACATAACCAAAAAGCAGGTAGAAGAAAATAGACATAATGGTGGAGAAAAATTCTTTTGTAAACCTTGAGTCTTTGTGTTACTGTTTATTTTTATTCCTCTCTTTCAACCATTTATAGAGTATACCCCAAACTTTGCAGTAGTCTGATTCTTGTTTTCCCTTCAGTTCTCTCGTTAGCCTGTCCATTTCTGCGCAGTCCATAATTTTTTTGATTATCATTTCTTCTTGGGGAATCTCTTTATTTTTCCAACTCTGTGCGTATGCGATTCTAGTTGCTGTCAATATGTGTACCATAAGATATTTTATTTCTTTTTTGTATTCCTTATTAAAAATTCCTAACAAGAACAACTCGGGTTTTTCTCTATTACTTCTTTTGTTATCTGAATCCAGTTTAACAGAATACAATTTGTGCATTGACATAATATGCAGTATCAAAATTTTAGGATTTAATGGCTGGTTCGCTCAGTATACCAAGACAATAAACAAACAAAACACACTTAATATATATTGTATGAACTCAGCCATTTCATCTGTGTAAATGTTTTAAAAGTGCTTCAATTAGAATGTGCCAATTTAAAATTATCTACATCCTACATGCTCTCTATTGTAAAATTAATTCCTTGCCTAATTACATGTAATAACTGTACACTCTATACTTTAGTTTCCAGTCTTCAGAGTTCAGAAATCACATCCAGCATTATTCATTACATATAGTAAAAACAGAACAGAACAAAACAAAACAAAACATTCTTTGGGGGAATTGTTCATGACTCAATTTAAATTACTGTCCTACTGACTTGTTTTCACACACCTCTGATTTTTGACAATGTACTGTATCTGAGAAATGCAAGGAAGCAGAAAGGCTCCAAATTAAACCAGATGGACTCCACACTGTTTTTCCTTCTGAATTTCAAAACTGACAAATATTATCCAAGAAGTTCTTATCACCACCCATGAATGTACAGTTAGTCCGGGACTGATATTAACCCGTGTTACATGCAAAAAAATGAACATTGCAGAACAGAGGCTCTTGGAAGTCCAAGCATCAGGTGGATGAAGACTCTAATCCATGGGTCTTCAAACTTGGCAACTTTAAGACTTGTGGGCTTCAACTTCCAGAATTCTGGCTGGAGAATTCTGAAAGTACTCAGGGAAACAGTTTCTATTGTTCTGAAATGTTAACAAAGTCAGTTAGTCAGTGTTGTGCTCAGAGGAGTGAAAAGCTGCCCAAAGCCCCTGGAAGAATTGCTAGCATTATCAAGACCCTAATTCAAGGGACAAGGGTTGAACTCAGTGGTGGGTTTCAAACATTTTCACTACTGGTTCGGTGGGGGTGGCTAGGTGGGGGGCATGTGACTGAGTGGGCATGGCCAACTTGATGTCATGCCCACTCAGTCACATGACCTCCTCCCCACCTAGCCACGGCCACAGGAAAAGGTAGGAAACATTTTGGAATTTCCGCCTATCTACCCCTGCCCTCCCTTCGCCACTTGCCCCCGTTTATCTTCCTTTAGCGGCTCCAGCCCTAGCCCCGCGTCTCCCACCACTCCCTCTTTGTTTGGGCTGCCTACCTTCCGCAGCAGCTGGTCCAGAGTCCGGAAGGCAAGCTGACCAGAGTTTTCAGTGGCCCCCAGCCAGCCGCCACAGCCACAAAGCAGCTCTCAAAGAGGTGGCTGCTGGCTGCCGAAAAGTACCAGGGGTCATGAGAAAAGCTGCTGCCATCACCACCATGTTCCTCGCGCATGCGCATCCCATCGCCTTGCAAGTCCAAGCAGCAACAGCAGCAGCTTTTTCCACGACCTCCTTTGCCAGCCACTTTCCAGCAGCTGCGGCTGACTGGGGCTGCCGAAAAATCCGGTCAGCTTGCCTTCTGGACCAGCCATCGCGGAAGGTATACAGCCCGAACAAAGAGGTGGTGGTGGGGTAGGAAGCGGGGTTAGGACTGGGACTGCTAAAGGAGGGGAAACGGGGATGACTGGCAAAGGGAGGGCAGGGCGGCAAGCGGGCAGGGGCTCCGGGGCAAGGTGCCCCCCGGCCCCTGACCCAGGGCGAATGGATGGCATGCTTACTTTCCTTTGGTGAGCAGAGCGGGCAAGGCATGGAGGCGGCTGGTGAGGTGTGTAGCTGGGCCGCGTGGTGAAGCAAAGGCCCATGTAGGGCTTGGATGGGTGGGGCGAGCAAGCAAGCTGCAACCGGGGAACCGATTCAGGGGCGTGGCCAGCTGGCCATCACTACCAATTCAGCGACCTTGGCCAAATTTCCGCCAGCGGTTCATGTGAACCGGCTGAATGCCACCTCTGGTTGAACTGAAACGGGAGGATCAGTGCTTATTCTGTAGGACTGAGCCCCAGTCCAAACACGGTAATATTTCCTTGGTGATTTTCTATAAATCAAAAATAGTATTTTCATTTTGGGAAGTTGTTTGCACAGAATTTTAAAATCTTCCCATTCCTTCTGAATTGTTAAAACTGGGTAATTTAATATCAGCATTTAATCCATTTGATTTACTGTTTTGCGATACCTTGTGCTGAATGTCCGAGAGCTGTTGCTGCCGTGTGATGATGTGCGTTCTCCTTTGCTAGATGTCTTCAGAAAGGCTAGGCAGTCATCTGCCAAAGAACTTCCAATGGACCTTGTTTTGAGCAGAGGGTAGAGAATGGATTTCATGACCTCTGTGGCCCTTTCAGTTTGTTGATTCTATTCTTTATAACTAAAAGGACTTTCTTTTGCAATATGAGGGATTACATTCTAATGTACATGTGGCAAGAAAATATATTAGGAAGAGAACTAACGGATTATCCTCTCTACCTCTTGTAATATTAGAACTTAAGATTCTGCCTGTTTCCAGACAGATGAAACAAATCCATAAATAATGTAGTACCATCTTCTGATTTTTCAAAACGTTACAGCTATAACATTTCCTGGTGGCCTCCCATCCATATCCTAACTAGATGTGGCACTACCAAGCTTTTGAGATAGCCAAGATAGCCTAACAAACCACATATGCATAAGAGTTATGACAAATCTCTTGGTATCCCCCTCAGTGTCATTGATGTGCAAATTCTGTTTTGAGCAGACATGAAGAAACAATACTGTATTTATCCAAAAGGAGAGAACCCCAAATTTAAGGTCCCCCCCCCAAAAGAAGAGTAAATATAGAAAAATATAATCAGAAGAAATTCCTGTCCAATGTCAACGCAGGACAGCCAACTCCAGTGAAAAGGCAGCATGGAGTTCCCATATGAAGCCACTCCCCCTTGT
>JANHGD010008635.1:22333-33469 GCA_027560375.1 Imantodes cenchoa | reverse complement strand
GGAGGGTTTAAAAATGGCCCAATGGGCCTACCAGAAGTTCATTTCCGAACTTACGGTAGGCCCATTGGGCCCATTTTTTGCCATCCACAGGCTCTGGAGGCTTTCCTGAAGCCTGGGGAGGGTGAAAATGGTCCCTCCACCCTCTGGAAGGCCGAAAATCAGCTGGCCAGCGCACATGTGCGTGCTGGAACTGACACAGGGCAACATATCTTGCGTGCCCTCATGTACGGCTGAGGGCATGTGACATAGCTGACATAGGGCTGAAATATCTCGTGTGCCCTCAGATACGGCTCCATGTGCCACCTGTGGCACGTGTGCCATAGGTTCACCATCTCTATCTCCCTGTTTCTTCAAAGATGATAGCTATATGGTTCCAAACTTGAGATTCTTTAATGATCATGGATCTATTCTAAAGAATGGTGGCTTGCAACATGGTCTCCTCATCAGAGAACCGTGCGTATTCAGTGCCATGCCTGAGAGTCACATTTGGGTATTTTGGAACCAAATTAAGAGGAGTGTAAAGGGAAAACCTGTATATTATTTCCCCGCCCACCTGACCAGAACCCCAATTTCTTTTTCACAGCAAGTGGGTTGCTCTGAACAAATCTGTCGCAAGAATGCCTTTTTGTCTGTTTCTTTTGCAGCAGAAAGGCAAATTGGTCTTCTAATCTTTTGGTCAAGTTTGAGGAAATGGGTCAGGGAAGAGATTCAGCTCTGCAGAGGAGCTACCACTGCAAGGGTTGCTGTCACATCCCCAAAGGAGCAGAGCCCTGGACTTGATATCCTGCTGTCACTGGTGGCAGATGGTGGTGACAGGGCTTTAGGCAATATTTTATGGGGTAATGTAACATTTGAATTCACTAGGAATAATGAAATTTACATTATCAAAGTAATAAAAAATGCACCTGCTGTAGATGCATATGTTCACTGCCACCATCCCTGCTGCCATACAAATATGAACAGAATAGAATAACAGAGTTGGAAGGGACCTTGGAGGCCTTCTAGTCCAATCCACTGCTTAGGCAGGAAACCCTTTATAATTTCAGATAATTGGTTATCCAATCTCTTCTTAAAAACTTCCAGTGTTGGAGCATTCACAACTTCTGGAGGCAAGCTTTTCCACTGATTAATTGTTCTAACTGTCAGGAAATTTCACCTTAGTTCTAAGTTGCTTCCTTCCTTGTTTAATTATTTAGTTTAGTTAAATATCTTGTTCTGAAAAAGAAACCTCCAGGTGGCCCTAGTAATTAGTTAATTAGTCTCACAAATCCATCAGTGCGCCTGCCCCCAAATATGTTGTTGGGTTAAGTTTAGGAGTGATAGGTCACTTTTTAAAGTGTCCTTGTAACTTGGAACAGTCACTAAACGAATTGTTGTAAGTCAAGGACTTTTCCTGGAATATTGGCTTGTGTTCAATAAGAAAATTGCAGCTTTGGTTAAGAGGCCCTTTGGACAAATATAACTGGTATGTCAATTATGTCCTTTCCTGGATAAAGCAACTGTCATCATTCCCAACCTGACTTTGGGAACTCAGTATTGGAGTACTGCAATGCACTGTACACAGAGCTACCCTTGAACACCACTTGGAAGCTACAGCTGGTCAGAATAAGTCCTTGGTATACTCAATTTGCCCATGTGACTTGCCAATTGTGTAAGCTTCATTGGTTGCCAGTTGACTTATAAGTACAATTTGGTCTAGTGACTCATTATTCAGTGTTATTAATTTGATTGCTTCTTCCTGCATAGTAAGGTACAAGAAGGTCAGAATGCTCTGAGTCCTTTCAGCAGAGCAATGGTATCTTGTAAGATGCTTGAGAGGGTGTCTGTCTGTAGCCATTTTTGTCCTCTGTGATCCTCGTGATCACGGACTGCTGGTTTTATGAAAGCTATGGAGGCCTGCCTGTTCAAGAAAGACCTAGGGTAGGATGTTTAACTCTGCTTGTTGACTGTTATATGACATTGCTTGTTCCCTGACAGAGTATCATATTTTTTATTGTTACACATATTTTACTTCTGTTTTAATTGTTTGTTTCTTTGTATACCACTCAGATTATCTTCAACAGTTGAGGTAATGAACAAAGATACAATGGCAGGGTAAGAAAAGGGGAACACTCAGAGTGTGTAGAGATACAATTGGCCTATATGTATAGTAATGGGAGGGTGGAATTTGTTTTAGTATTATGTGGTAAGTGAGTAGAAATACAGTCCATGACAGGGAGAAGGATGAAATTATTAAGTTTTATATATTTAGTAATATAGCTGAAATATCTGGTGGAATAAATAATTGCATGGGATTGAGTGGGGCCTTGAAATTTAGAGGAAAACTGGCTCTGAAATTACAGGACAACATCTATTAAATTTTGTGAAAGTTTTTTAAAAATAAGGGTCATCTTTTCAAAATGGCATTTGCACAATGATTTAGTTAATGTGTGAAGATAATTACAGTTGCATAAGAAAATTGGATAATTGTATGTCCAAATGGTTGCTATATATCTAATTAGCCATTTTTGTGCAGCTATTTAATTTACATGGAAGTTAAAAAAAAAAAAGATTATTAGTATGGAATGATGCAAAAACAGATGCTCTGCAAAGAATTATGTGAGAACAGCTTCATACTCATGACAGTCCAATAGAACATTGTAATAGGAGCCATATACAATGTCATGTATATGGCAATGACAATGTTTTATAATGCACATGTATGCTTTAACGTGTGTACCCTAAAGTTAAGGTTATAAATATAAACAAAGTTTTGAAAAGTTAATAAGTAATCTAAAATGTATTTCAAAAGATTATCAGACATTCTCCCTCATATCAAATAAATTTTATGATATGGTAAGTTAGAAGATTTCATTTTAAAAACCCAATAGTTTATTATTTTCTTAAAGAGCCAGTTTGGTCTAGTGGTTAATGCACCAGGCTAGAAAGTAGGCAACCATGGGTTCAAGTCTTGCCTTAGCCATGAAAGTTTCTGGGTGACTTTGGGCCAGTCACTCTCTCCTAGTCCAACCCACCTCACAGAGTTTTGTTGTGGAGAAAATAGGAGGAGGAAAATGTGTTGGATATATTTGCTGCCATGGGTTGTGGTAAAAATAACAATATATAGACTGACTCTAAGTTTGTGAAGAAATAGTTGAGTTTATACATGCATATTTTATAAATTCAATGTTTTTAAAAATGCAACAAATAAATAAATATTTATGATTTCGCCAAATCTGCTTTTTCAAAAGGGAACTGGCCTTTTTTTGTTTTTCTTTGAAGTCGTTTTGTTTCTCATCCAAGATGTTTCTTCAGCCCTGACTGGATGGTGACTCTGACTTTGTCTTAAATGGGTTCTACTTGAGTGGGAAGGTAACAGAGTTCCATATGCTTTTGGCATATAGGCATGCTGGCCACATGACTATAGAAATTGTCTTTGGCATTGCTCAGCCAAGAAATGGAAATGAGCACCATGACCTAGAGTTGGACATGATTGGACAGGGAAACCTTTACCTTTATCTTTTAAATATAATACTATGAACTACTCAGTTACTTCTAAAAAAATTGTAAGTTTTCTGATGTGTAATAACATTGAAAACCAAAAACCAGTAAAAAAGGCTGTTTGTTATGATCCTATCTCAATTTCTTATCAAATATGTATTATTGCTAACCTCATTGTTGAGTTTATAAAAAGCCTGAGGTTACTTTTGCTGTAAGTAACCTCCTATGACTCTAGGAATCCTTAAAAATTATGAAAGAAATGTCTTTTATCAGATTTGTTAGTGGAAATAGATTATGGAAGAGAGGGAGGAAAACAGGGAGGAAAAAAGGAAGGAAGGAAGGAAGGAAGGAAGGAAGGAAGGAAGGAAGGAAGGATGGACTGAAGGAATTGCATCTCTCAATGCTTTATGATTAAGCTAAGAGCAAGAAAATTAGGTGTGAGGAAACAGGACCTGTCTAGATATTCTTGGAATATAATTGCCAGTATCCTTCTATAGCAGCTCTATTGTTTCTGGCTATTTCAGCTGCAATTTATAAAAAACCAGAGGACCTGCTGCTATAAAAGAAAACAGTTAAGCAATTGTTAAGATTAAATAAGTAACAACCGTATATGATCTATGTTATTTTTCAACATAGCACCCAAATTCTCCACAACTATGGAAGCCAAACATAAATATCACAACTAAGTTGTTCTTTGAATCCAGAAATGCATCTATTATTCTGTTTCCCACAAAAATTTAGGCCTTTATATGCTTAAAAAAATACTAGGAAACTAGAACGTAAGTACCAAACACAGAAACACACACCCAAAACAAAAAGCAATTAAAATTATATGAATTCATTTTCTGCAGAAGTACACATAAAACAATTTGTGAAGAAATAAGCATCCCTTTGCTTGCAATCTTTCTTGATTTCAAAGGCCTATTTTAGAAGGGAGAGGTCACCATGTCACTGGAAAAAACAGAAATAACTTCTCATTCCCCATCTGAAATACAGTCAGGATAATTCAAATATAATATGACTATAATGAAAAAATTATAAGATACTGAGTTGAAACCAGAAAAGTTGTTCCATAACTTGATAATTTAAAAAAAAATATGGAATTGCTAGAAAACTGGAGAACACAGAAAATAATTTTTATTTTTCACTATTTCTTTCTAGAATATTGAACATCATCACATCATTTCAAAAGCTATTTAAACTCCCTGAAGTAGATATGAAATGAAATTCAACACAATCCAATGTTACAGTGATCTTAGAATGGTGTCCTTATCTTTTGTTATTGTTACCACATTTAGTTCTAGTGATGGCACTGGAAGAGGTTAACTTTTAAGACATTGCGCACTTCAAAGACAATCTAGAAGTGGTTTTCAGATCTAGTGTGAACCCTTATATTTAGGCTTCTGAGTAGCTTGCAAATAGGTGTGGCTGCTTTAACAGCCACATTAAAAATGAATGTGCTGTGCTTTAATAAATTAACGGAGTCATGTCATGTTATTTTTCAGGGTTATGTGGAAACCTGATAAAAAATGTTTTTTAAAATAAATTAATTCTGAAATGTGAATAGCTTTATTACCATACATCATTTCTCTAGCCTAAAAGTGAATTTGAAACACCTTCCTAATAAAGCACTGAGTTAATAACTTAATTTATCCCATTACATATGACGCAAACACAAAACTGAAATAATTGCTAAAAATAATTAAAAATAACAGTTAAGAAATAATAATGCATGAATTTAGAACAATTTTGGGAGTATCAAATTTAAAATGGAACAGGAGAGAAGGGATTTTATTTTTAAAATGTTAAAGTAAAAATAAAATATCCAAGAAATTAATGTGTGTTTGCATTTAATGAGTCAGAAAAACAGACTAGTAAGTAACATTGCTTGGCAACTACTTATTGTAATATCATATCTATTAACACTTTTAATCAACCATATTCTGCCTCTATTTATATATTCTGCTGAAAGAGGAATAATAATCTCATTAAATGTCATACCATTTATGGAAGATAAACCATTCTATAGAAAGGAAAGATTTTGCTTTCTGGTTCATTTCTCTGGTTCATTTCTCTGCCAGTTACAATTAATTTCCTTCCCATTAAACATATACCAGTAAAATTTGTTTTATCACTGAATACCATGGAGACGAACAGAGGGAAGAAAGAAAATGTAGTAATGAAAATGAATATATTTCATCTGGGATATTTCAAAAAAGTATAGAAAAGAATTAGAAGTATGCACTGTAGAGGCAAAAGAAATCTGTCCAGAATTTCAGAGGGAACAATTTGGAGCAATAAAATAGACTATAGTTGTGTTTCAAAATATTGATTATTTACGGCATATAAATGTTGCCACGTGTTCAAATTAGGTGTCTTCTTTGTGATTTTGGAAGAAAGTATCACATTTCAGCATTTTTATAAGGGGTTCCATGTATTTTCTGGTATGAAATCGTTGAATGTTCATGAAATTTGGCAAATTTTACTGTCAGGCCTGGAAGCCATCTTGGGCATTGGATCTTCTGGCCTGCCACATTTAGTGCTGTGGGAAACAGGGAGGGGGGATTTTGTGAGTAGAAACATATAGCCAAAATAACATTCCTTTCTCAGAGAGTCAAAGTCACTCTGCCCTGCACCTGGAGTGGTATATGGAAGGCATCTCCAGATGGGACAGTGCATTGATTGGACAGTGTGATGGACATGTAGGTGCTGGGGCAGGGACTTGAACTTTCTTTTGGGTGTGGAAAACTGGAAGCTTTCAGATTTGGGTTTTCCCAGATGTGTCAGTATGACATCTATATAAATAAAAATGTAAATGTTCGTTTGTTCAAAATCTTAAATCTGCTAAAGTTCTTCACCAATTGCTTTAAAATTTTAACACAACATTGCATGCGAATACGCATGTGTTTTTATATACCTACTATTATATAGATGTCACACCTGTGACAGGTAAAAATATGCAGGTGCTTAAAACAGGACCTTAAAACAGGTCCTTTGCATTTCTGACTGCCACTTTCCACCATTGTTATAGGTCAGAAAGGCATTTAAGTTTGCAAATAAAACACACTGTACTTTTCGGAGTATAAGATGCACCTTTTACACCCAAAAAGAGGGTGAAAACTTGGGCGCTAATTTTCTTGTGCTAATCAGTTGCTGAATCTGAATGCAAGGACCACAGCAACAAATGGCCGGGTACAGCTAGTTGCTAATAAAATGGAACTTTGAGGAAACTGAAGCCTCAGAGTTTTCTTTTGTTGGGGGTGTTATTTGGAACCCTGACATTTACTTTTTTATTTATAATCATGTTCATCTATTATCAGATGGCACCAGAAAAAGATAACCAGTCTCTGGTATATTGGCAAAAAAAAAATCCAAAATATGTAAGAGAAGATGTGAATGATAACAAACAAGCAGGTTTGTCTTTTTTAATGTCTGTGTCTCTATGTGTGTGTAAATGTGACTGTGAGAGAGAGAGAGAAAGAGACAGAGAGTGAGAGAGAGGTTTTAAAACTGCAGAACAATTGATAGAAACAAAGTGTACCATCAAAATGGAAGATTGAGCTGGAAAATAAGATCAGCATGCAAACTTCAGATGCAAGCAAGTTAAAAAAGATGAAATAAAAGAAGTTGAAAAACAAAAAGACCAAAGAATACCTGATCAAGAAATCTCATCTAGAAACAAGGAAGATCAAAGAAGCACTGCAAATAATGATACAGCAAATAACAGCCATAGCCAAAGGAAAATTGGCAGATACTAAGCTCAAATTGTACATTACAAAAAGATTCTTCAATTAAGTCCAATCAGAATTTTTTCTTCCAATCCATCAAAGAGAAACTTAAATACTCTGGTTTCTCTTCAGATCGTATAAATCTTTTGCAATGAACCAATCAAGGTCTTACAGAGAAGAAACAATGTAGAAGTGTAGCTGTGGCCAATGCAAAGAAATACAAGAATACAGTTTGGAAGGTTGAGATGGGTAAGAATAAAAAACAAATTGAAATAAAAGAACTTGCAATAACAGCAGAAAATGGTGGAGAAAAGAGCAAGAAAAATCAAGAATGGGTTACCACCAGGTGAAGATGAATTGCATGGGTTTTGACTGAAATATTTAACTGATCTGCATTCACTCATTGCCAAGCAGTTTAACAACATCCTGCAAGGAGATGAAATTGAAGATTGGTTAACATCTTGCAAAACCTACCCAATAATGCAGAAAGATGAGAAGGTGTTCTTTTTTTCCATAACAGAGAAAGCAAATCATGACTTTAAGAAATAAATTTGGGAGAAAGCAGACATAAGTTACTCCATCCATTCAGATCACATTCTTTTCCCACAGACAGTAACAGACTTCAGATGTGGAAGAACTATTTTGCCTTTAACTAAAATTCTGAGGTTCACCAACTGGAAGTGATACAAAACAGTGGCTGAGGAATGCACGCCTTATTTCTGAGAATCTCCTTAGTATGAAAAAATTATTAAGACTAAATTTAGCAAATGGTCCTATCAAAACCTCTTCTTGGCATTCAGCAACTTAACTGACATGGAAATACTACAACTACTACATGAGATGTATCCCATTGAACAGTCTAGTTTCTGAATGAACATTCATAATATTTCTTTTAAGAAATTAGGAGCCCTTGCCATTCTACAGTAGATAATCCTTAACAGATGATAGATCCATATCTTTCTTCTGTCTCTTCCTGATCTAATGTATCTGAACACTTGAATGCAATGTAAGAACAATTTGTTGATTGCTGCAAAGTTAAACTGATGGGCTAAATAATTTAAAGCAGTAATTATTGAAGTAACTAAGTTTAATATCATGGAAACCAAGGTTTCAGTCCCTATTTTGCCATAAAAGTCACCAGTTGACTTTGTGCCAGTTAGTACCCTTAAATCTAAATGACATCTCATGGTCATTTTGCAAATAAAATGGGATGAGGAAAACCATTTGTGCTGCTTTGAGCTCCTGAAGAAAAGACATAAAGAATGACAAACTGTGCTTCAAAAGAGGTTAATGAGTTATATTGACATAACTATGGTAGCAGTGTTTAATCTAAGAGTTCAGAATGTGTTTCTGAACACAATTTAAGAGTTCAAAATGTGTTTATTTATTTATTTATTTTATTTTATTTTATTAAATTTATATACCGCCCTACTCCCGAAGGACTCAGGGTGGTGAACAGCCATAAATTAAAACAGTTAATATAAAAAACATTTATAAATACAGTAAAACGATAAAAAGGATTAAACAAATTTGGCTGACTTTAAAATCCCCATCTAAAACCCATTTAAAATCAATATAAAATTGATGATTCAATGATTAGGCCAGGCTGGCTTGACAGAATAGAAAAGTCTTAAGTTCTCGTCGAAAGGTGTGAAGATTCGTGATCATCCGTAACTCCGGGGGGAGCTCATTCCACAAAGTGGGTGCCCCCACAGAGAAAGCCCTCCCCCTGGGGGCCGTCAGTCGGCATTGTTTTGCCAACGGCACCCTGAGGAGCCCCTCTCTATGGGAGTGTACTGGTCGGTGGGAGGCTGTTGTTGGTAGCAGATGGTCCCGTAAGTATCCCAGTCTGTTGTGACTTGCCCGCATCCTGCGCAGCTTGTGACGGATCCTGCAGAGCAAGAGCCTATGGAAGGTAGGCAAGAGCAGGCCGTGCACATGGAAACAGACTCCGAAGGCGAGGAGGCTTCGAGAGTAGAGGCTGAAGGCCAAGCAGGGCCTTCTACGCTTTCTCCCTCGGAGCTGGATGACTCAGCAGAAGACGAACAGTTAATGGATGCTAGAGTGCAAAGGGCTATTAGCAGAAGGGAGTGGCTCAGCAAGAGACGGTCAGTTCATCTGCAAAGATTACAGGATGGTGAGCCACGCCCTAAGGCTATATAAGAAACAATCATGTGAAACCAGGTTGCTGAGAACAATGATTTGGATTTCGGTTGCTTGATTTGGATTGTGGAAATTACTGTGTGCCTTTAGGATTTTTGGAGAGACTCCAGTTTCTTGGGGTTTCAGCCAAGACTTCTGATAAACTAGTCGTTTATCTCTTTGGACTTTAAACTCTGGCAAGCTTCCCGGAGAAGGCAAGTGCACAGTTTCAGAATATCTTTGTATATACGGGACTTCTTTGAACCTATGTATATTGATTTGAGACTTTACTAATAGTAAAACTCTTCTTATTGTTTGAACTAATATTTGTGTGTACAAATCCATTGTGTGGGACAGAACAGCTTGTTGGGTAGCAGCAGTCAAGAAAAGGAAGACTGCCAGGGTGGGAATAGGAAGAAAAAGAGAGATAGGTGCATGAGGGATGGTTGTCTGAATAATGGAGTATCATTGCCCACACATGTATGTATGCTTAATGTGAAATCTGTTAAACGGCTTAGATGGGCTGTTTGCAATGTTGCTAATCCTACAAGGAGACAGAGAATAAAGAAGGAGGCGAGTCAAGGGAGAGAAACTCCAAATCCACCTGTATTATTGAGTCCTTTGAATGAAACTAAAGCTAAGGCAGCTCAGACTCGTTTGGATTGATGCAGCCAAGGTGACACCCACATACTACTGGGCTTCATCCTTTCCTCCACCGCCACATAATTGTTCTGCCCCAGCTATGGACCACAAAGAACACAGCACACACAAAGTCTGTACAAACCTTAGTTTACTAATTAGGGACTACTAATGAGCTTTCTTAGTAGTCATCAAACACAAATACAGTTTAAAGCAGTCTTTTCTGAACATCGGCTGTTAATTCAACTTCTTTAACAGCCACGAAATAATAACTCAATTTTGAGTAAACAGTCTTGTAGATAACAGCAATCTTATGATGGTTGGCATAATGCCCAAAAGCAATTTGTAGGAAAAATGCCAAGAGAGAGAACAAGAGCCGATCAGACATTTCTGGAGCCAAGACATGAAGGAATATGAGCGATGTTGTTTCCTGCAAATTGGCCCCCTTCATCGTCATCCTTAAATAGGCTAGGGGAGTGGCCAATTAGCCACAAGCCTTACTCCCAAGGAGATCTCCTCCTGAAGAACTATTCCTGCCTTTTGGCAGCTCTGCATGCCTGTACATGTGGCCCATCACCACATCAGCCTCTTCGCTGTTGGAATCAGCTACCAGCTGTACGGGCTGCTGGTGGGCCACAACACTAATATCTGCAAAGGAGGAAAGTGTAGGTGAGAGGCCATGAGAGATTGAAATTGGTGGAACATGGAGGAAATTGTGGATCTAGGACTTTTCATCTCCTACTCTTCATTCTCCTCGAGCGTTTCTCCTCAGGCAATTCTCCCCTGATTTATCTCCTCGGCTGACATGCCCCCACCCATTTGCCTTGGGCAATGGGCCACCGGCCCCTGTGTCCCATGCCCTTCAGCATGGCCTATTCGCAGAAAGAGGGTTCATCCTGGGTGTTCCACCAGCCGGCACAGTTAGGCCCCAACCAATCAGCTAGAGGACGAGCAAGGACCATTAATAGAAATCCAGTGAAAGGAGAGAGGCATAAAAGAATTAATGCCTTCCTCCTTCTGACTCTCTTCTCCCCTGCCTCCTCTCCCCCCAGCAACACGGCTCGCTTTAATAACCAGACGTTTTGCCAAAATGCCTTTCTCTCTCTCTCTCTCTCTCTCTCTCTCTCTCTCTCTCTCTCTCTCTCTC
>JANHGD010008634.1:229042-242053 GCA_027560375.1 Imantodes cenchoa | reverse complement strand
TTTATACATACATACATACATACATACATACATACATACATATTACTGACTCTGTCTGGATATCATAACTATAAACAGAACATAGCAATGAGAGTGTTTCTTTTTAAAAAAAACACTCCATACAGAGTTGGAGCAGTATTGTGTTTGGTATGAGGACAAGCCAATAATTTGTCAGTTGGACTATAAAGTACCAGCGACACAAGAAAGGCTATCAGGAATTCTGCAAAGCCAATTCTGTGGAAAATAAAATGAAATGGGTGTCTTGCTGCTTTCAGAAAGGTTATATGCCAACTAAGATTACGAGATCCAACGTCTTTCTCCCCGTTTCCTTACATCTAATGTTAAGTTTGCCCATGCCTGTATAAAAGGTACTACCATGTACCTTTTACATATATACATGTACCTTTGCAGCAGACCGAGTTAGTTCTAGATCTGTTCTTATAACTATTGTGTCCAAAAATCTGATTTATTGATGACTTTACTGCATTGTATATGAAATCCCAGCAGGCTACACTTCTCTTCTTGAAATGTATAGCATCTCTAATGAGCTGCTGGGAGGTCTATTCCCCCAGTGTTGGGAACCCTTACCACACCCAGCTCTTTTCTCTCAATTACCACTGTTCTCATCATTTTGACAAATATTGTAAGTAATCTTTTCAGTGTTCTTTAGGAACTGGAAAGTAAAAAACAAACAAACGCCTGGTGCAAATACTACAGTGCAGAAATGCCCATGATTAATTAATACATCAAGGAAGGGCACTTACAACATTCACATCCCTGAGCCTTTACATTTCACCTTAAGATGGAAAGGACGGTAAACTTTTGGTAAGATACTTACACTTTACAGAATTCATCTCAGAACCGCCGAGATACTGTACCAACATTTGCTCATTTCTCATAGTGTAGGGCCAAAACAGGCATTTTTCACTCTTAACAACATAGTCAGTAGCAGGGTTGAGATCGTAGCATATAGCAGGGGTGATGGTAGTGGTGGGGAAAAGGATTAATGTAGACAATTTCTTTCCTTTGTGGGTTCTGCAAAAAACTATCTCTAGAATAACTGTGAGCCCAGAAGAAAAGCATGTACTGGTTAAAATAGAAAAACATACTGGTTATTCCATCTTTAGGCTTTGCTTAACACAATTTAAATGAGAAAGCCAAGACCTATTGCTACATGTGAAACGAGATAAACAAAGGTGCTTAGTCCAAAAAGCTACTTAATTTAAAAGGACTCTTGTTAAAACCCCAGTGTTTCTTATCTTGTGTTAGCAGGGCAGAAATCCTAACCAACCGCTAATTCTAACTACAGCAAAGTTCAAAGGGAGAAACAATTCATAGCTGTGCTACAGAAAAGAGGCAGATTGTTGAAGGAGAAAGATAATTACTATAATTTATCACATGTCCACATTAATGAAGCTCAACTGAATACCTGGGTTTTAAAAGGAGCAAAGCTGTATAGCAACAAGCGGAAAATAACCACTTATAGTCCCCTTATCACAGAAAAAACAATTTTGTTTACTTTCAGATATAAGTGTAACCTTTCGCAGACTGAAATAAATGCAGTGGACAGATTTGCAAAAGAAGCTATATAGATTCTGGTCATTATGTTGAATGATTGTTCTTGAAAGCATGACAAAGACTGGTGCTTTTCATCCCACTGTTCTGATGTTATTATGAAGTCCAAATTGTAACAGAATGAGACTCTTGCCTTGAGTACTTAAGAGTTAAAGGTATGATTTCTAAGGAAATGAGAGGAGTAATTCCACAATATTTAAGGCCTGATAAATAGAAACTGTAATGAGAGAATATATGTGTTGCAAGATTCCCTTTACCTGAAACGGACAAGTAAAAGGTGGACAGGCAAATGTTCCCATAGTGTGCCTGTGTTTAACTGATGTTTTCTCTGGTTCCAAAGTGCTTTGTGGCCATTACTAAAACTCCTTGTAGTAACCCAAAAGTGCTTACCAAAATCAACTGGACTTTCTTGGGTTTTTTTCCTTGAAAACATTTCACTTCTCATCCAAGAAGCTTTTTCAGTGCTGACTGATTGGTGGGGAATGGAATGGATTGATGTTCCTTAGCAGTTATCCTTAGTATATTTAGAAGGAATATAAATCCTTCCATTCCCCACCATTCAGCTACAACTGAAGAAGCTTCTTGGATTTAAAAAAATGAAGCTTTTCAAGGAAAAAAAAAACCAAGAAAGTCCAATTGCCTTTGATAAGCATCTTTGGGACAACCGTTACCTGGATGATTAAGAATGTCCATAGACACTCTTTGTAGTAACAGTTCTGACCTGTATTAATATAAATATCTCGTCTGCTACTATTCTAGTGATGCTTGGACTCTTGCAGACCAGACCTAGTAGACTAAAAATTGCACAAAGGATGTGTTTGCCACGCAGCAGTATCTTTATGCATTACCATTGTTTTTTCAACTGGTGTTTAACCAAAAACACTTCATAATAAATTAAAATTAATAATTCAGTGCCTTTTGTTGTTTCCAAGGCTGTGGTTTTAATTTGTGTAAAAATTGTGAATCTTAACATTCAGTGATAAAGCACACGCTTGGGGTAGAGAAGCTAGGTTTACATAACAATTAAATGTTGTTGCTAGTTTGAATTCAATGCTGTCCAACCTCAGCCAGTATATCCTAGTTTATCATTCAGTGTATAATCAGTGTGGCAATCTAAACTGTTTACCAAACTGTTAGTAAATCATAGGTCTGTTAACTACCAGTTGGCATGTATACAAAAACAGCAGTTAGGGTCCTAGTTCAACCCTAGCTTCCCTAACCAAAGGCTTCTTTCTGAAACCAAAGAAAGTTTTAGCTGCTGGCTTAAACATGGAACCACAAATTAATCAGCCACATTTTAGCCTATGAACTCAGTCCGTGCTGTTCATTTATAGTTCAATACGTTATGTAAACACAAACACAGGAAATTGGGCTAATTGAGTATACTGTGGTTAAGTTTATCTTTTTAAATTTATAATAGTAATTTTATTAAAGATTACAAGTAAAACTAATATAAACTAAGAAAAAGGAAAAGGTGCAGAAAAGAAAAAGAATAGGTAATAGAGAAGAAGAAAAAATGAATATGGTGAAGAAAAAGAAATATATAAAGAAGTTACTTCTCCTTCATCACAACTGTAAACAATTTTAGTAACTTATCACCTTCTATTAAAATATAACAAATGATCTCTTCTGTCTATATCCCATCTCTTTATCTATAAAGAAATCCATAGAACTTCATCATTTTACTCCTGGTTTCAGCAAAAATCCATTAAGATTTATCAGAGATAATGTATTTACTTTAAACCTTGATCAAACCCACCAACTTTATATTACTTCCTTTTATTTCTAACAGTTTTGATTTTAACTTCATGGAACTTGATATTACTTTTTCTTTGTCCCATCTCATAAAATTCTTCAAAACCTTTAACTAAAGTCTCTTTGTAAATCCAGTGTAGGAAAATTATCCAAGTCACATTCTTGGGTTGCTCTTTGTATATACCTTTTAATTACTATATCATTTGGTTTCTATGAAAGTCCAGTGTAGCACCTTTTCCATATCATTCTTGTAGCCTATAATTAATTCCAAAATGTTATTTTAAATCCAAACGTTCCTAATAGCTGAAAAGCAATTTTTGAAAATGATCAGAAAAGGAAATATGCAAACCCAGTGTCCTTTCAGTGTCCTTTCACCAGAGACCAGTCTTTTAGTGTCACAAGAAGCAATGTCTGAAACATTTTGAGGGTGATCTCAAAGTTCTTTCTTTGTCTGGAGAGGAATTACAAAGAGGAAGTGTATTCACTGACTCTTAATTCTGCTGTGGTTGTCAGCTCCACCTTTTGCAGAGCTATCTTTGGCCAGCCATTTTTTCCCTGGAAGCCCCATGGTTAAGTTTACCATAGGTGTTATATGAATGCAGCTATCAAGTAAGGAGGGACTACTATACCAATGGTTTGACTCGGTAAAACACAGGCGTTATGTTCCTAATTTAAATAGATTAATAAAAAGTATTTAAATTCAAGTAAACAATACATATAGGATTGTGTTTAGCCAAGATCAGCTTTCTAGTTCCATATGTTGCTGTTTTCCCTTTGTCATAGTTGCCCTATGATAATTGGCATTTCAGCTTGATCTATTTTCCACTGTGCCACAATCACAGCTGTTTGATCCTTACATTAAAAATAACGCTTCAACACAGCTGTGACTAGATCATCATTTCAGAAAAATTAACATGGCCAAGAATCCTCCATGCAAGTCACACTATGTTCTCTAGCATTCTGTTATGATCCTCCCCAGGTCAAATTGCAGCAGTGCTGCATGACACATCTCAAGTTATGCTGCTGCATTGATGATGTTCTTGTTTATATGGTTTTACTTTATTGTACTCTTATTTAAGGTAAGATGCTTGGAAAAAATTGCAATGGGAGGAGATAAATGTTTACCACACAGCTTCAATCTATCATTTTTTTCCTTACAAGGGGCGCTTATGACAATTGTGGTTTTCAATACAGTGCTGTTACCAGATTCATTTGGGGGATGCTGCTAAGGGACAATAAAACAGCAACAATAAAGCAGTGACACACACACACACACACACACACACACACACACACACACAGAGTGTGCTTTGTGTGCTCTGTGTGCGCACGCACATGCCAGTAATGGAAAATCAGACAAGGGAGGAATCCAGAGTCATTCAACAATCAGAGAAATAAACTCAGGAAGGACCCACCCTCATGGATTAGACACTTAAAAATGGCAGTGGGGAGTTTGTATCTTCACACTTGCAAGATTTTGTACACGTAGCCTTACAATAAAATAGATTTAGTTCATTTCCCACCATGTTTAACCAAGAGGGCTGACAAAGCTAGCCTCCCCCCCAAAGCTACAACTGCAGTGCTATTGGTCACCAAAACCAAAATTACCTCCCTGTAATTTCCTGCTTAAAATGTACATAATGTGATTATAGTAAGCATGCATTTGTACTATATAAGAAATATTTTTACATCAAACTGAGCTGGTACAAATGTCTGCTACAAACTGCTGCAACAACAGATAGGTTTTCCTTGACTAATGACTACAATGGGAACAGAATTTCCATTGCTAACTGATGCAGTCATAAAGCAAAATGCCATGTGACCGTAGTCCAGGGTGGGTTGCTGTCATTAACTGGGAACTGCAGTTCTTTGAGTGAGTACCTACTCATATCCAAGCCATTCCAGGCTTGACCCCCTCCTAGCTCAAGGTAGTAAGATCATGCATTTCCACTACACTTCAAGAACTTTTTGCAAAAGGGTTTTGTGAGATGCCATGGCTCTGAGACTGCTTTTGGCTTTTGGGGATGGGGGGGACACAGCTAAAACCCAACTTTTTTTTTTCCAAAGAAGCTTTCTAGCATGCCATGACTCTGCCACTGCTGTTGGCTTTTTTATTTTCAGAGACAAAACACAGCCCAGCCTGATCTGGGACTGCGATACAAATTCTGTCAGGATGCTAGGGAATTCTGGGAATAAAAGTCTACATATCTTAAAGTTGCCAAGGATGAAAAACACTGGTCTAAATGTTAGGACAGGGGTCTGCAAACTGCGGCTCCGGAGCCACATGCGGCTCTTTGGGCCCTCTGCTGTGGCTCCCTGTCAGGTGATCCGGGATGAGAGGGAGAGAGTGGGAGAGAGACAGAGAGATACAGAGAGAGAGGGAGGGAGGGAGAGGGGGGTGTCAAAGGGTTTTGTGGCTCCCGGTGTTTTTAAACAACCAGTTGTCTGCCCTAATGACCAGCTGGGTAGGTTTGGCTAGGGGTGTGTGTGTCATGTGACTGAGTGTGAGTGACATCGAGTTGGCCACGCTCACCCAAGTTTTGTGGCTCCCAGTGTTTTCTGTGGAAAACGTGTCCAAATGGCTCTTTGAGTGTTTAAGGTTGCAGATCCCTGGCCTGGGGGAACGAGTCACGTTTTAGAAACGGTAGCCAAATAGCACAAGCAGCTACAAACAACAGCATGGATAAGCAAGAAAAACACAATCAAATGAAACTGTGGTGAAACAGAACTGACTTAACAAGCTTATTATTATTAAAGAAGGTGCCGGTTGCCTTTCTCCAAAAAAGGGAATTTCTACAACCGGAAAGGTCATGCCCCATATTGGACTCTGATGACAATGATATCAAATTGAATCTGTCACAACAGATGTCTCGTCTGATAGATGAGAGGTCAGACTCTAACCCAGCAGACACAAGAGTTGTGGCCTCACCCTCAAGGGGACAGATGATGCTCATTTACCACTTGCCATTACAGCAGGGAAATGGGGTGGGCGGTGGGAGGGATACAACTGGAAGGAGCATTTTTGCCTTTTCGAGACCGGTTAGTTAGCATGAGAATAATCAATAAATTACGGTAGGTGAAAAAAAAAAATAGGAAAAAGGATGTATAAGCAAATGTTTATGGAAAGTGTTTGATTTGAGTATTTTCAGGGCTGCCACGTCTTGTTTCTAATGTAAATGATTCATGCAGAGCACAAGCTGCACAGCAGTTGAATTTGCATGTGTTTGGATAATGCATACCTCAGCCTTCCTAAATCTGTTGCCCTCTGGATGTATTGGGATTGCAAATTCCAGAGGTTTTTTTTTTTTTAGCCAACATAGTCAAACACATTGTTGGAGTTAAAATGCTAGCACATTATAGACAGAAAGTTCTTAAGAATAAATCAGGATCGTTGTTCACAATTACAGAGGGCTGGTTCTGATGACACATTGTTCTTTGGGGTTACTCACATAGGAGCAGGTGAAAAGAATATTCACTGCTGCTGGTGAAACTCCACCAGAAAACACAGCAGAATTTTCCCAGAATCCTTAGCCAATATTGCTTGGCATAAAAAGTCCGTAACACCAAACCTTCTGAGTGGACTGCTTCTTTCATGCCTTTGGACAAGATGATAATTTGGTTTTTCTGCTATTTGGCCTTTTTGATTCTGTCTTCCAGCCATTTGTCTTCTTTTCCTTAACACATTTTGTTTTCTTTTAATTATTTTTTAATTCATAAGCTGTACAGAGTTATTGTGGAGTTGAGTGTCCCCGAAACTGAAATGAAATAATGTATTGTTTCCCTTTCTTACTGTGTGTGATGGCTTTGCACTGCTTTCTTTTTTTTAAAAGTGTGTCACCTATTCCTGACTGAATGGCCCAGAGATACTCCACAATAAAAAGTTCTGAGCAATACTAATTAAAGAGTATTGTGTTGCTTTGGGTTTTGTTTTCTTTTGAACAGAAATTTATGGTAAGCAGAAAAGATGATAAAAGGAGAGGAGGGCTAAATATTCAGAGAGTAGACATTTCAATCTGCCATGGATGAAACCGGGAAGCTCTGATTAGCTACTAACCTCTCCATCCCTTTGCTTTAAAATAGCAATAGCACTTAGACTTATATACCACTTCACACTGCTTCACAGCCCTCTCTAAGTGGTTTACAGAATCAGCATATTGCCCCCAACAATCTGGGTCCTCATTTTACTCACCTCAGAAGGATGGAAGGCTGAGTCAACCTTGAGCCTGGTGAGATTTGATACACTGACCTGCTGAATTAGCAATCAGTTTCAGTGGCCTGCAGTACTGCACTCTAACCACTGAGCCACCTCAGCTCTTTTTGAAAACATCAAAAGGGTACTACTATTTCAGAATTTGCTGCATTTCTCTTCTTTTGGTGCAACTTTATTTTAGCTTCTCTGCTTTTTTCTCCTCCATAACACAGCTGTGCCTCTGCACTTTATGCCAGGCCCACATGTATATTTATTTTCAGATTATAATGTTTATTATTGTAGTTACCGGTTTGTGTTCAAACTGTTTTCTGTCTGGTGCACTGTCAACTTGACCTTCAGTTTCAATATTTTCTGAAGTCTCATATTAAATCTTAACATTTTTGAGAGCAAAAGATGCTGTTTTTGAATATGTGGCTAGATCAGGGGTGGGTTCCAACTTACCTCGCTGCCAGTTCACTCCCTCCTGTGCTGCATGGGCGCACCATGTGGGCATGCACGTTTTGTGCATGTGCGCATGCACAGTAACGAAAAATTAGAAAAAAAACAAAGCCGAAAAAAAGATGGTGACCACAAGCACAGTGCCGGAACTTGGCTTCTGCACATGCTCAGAAGATTAAAAAAAATTGCAAAAAAAAGATGGTGGCATCCATGGACTGGCACCGACCGAACCGGGTCACTAGTGGGTCACTACCAGTTCGGGTGAATCGGTCCGAACTGGTTGGAACCCACCCCTGGGCTAGATGCTACAAAAGATAAGAAAATTACTGTTTTGATCCACGAGAAGTGATATCCAGTAGGTCAAACTTACCTAACATTATACGGCAAAAAAACCGATAGCTCCTGGATTTGTGCTTGTTAAAGGCATTTGAGCTTGACTGGGAGAAACATTGTTGACTTCACTTGTAAGAGTCTGAATCCTTGAGCCCAGAAGTTACGTTTGCATAAGCTCTTTGTTTTAAAAAAGAATAATTGCTGTGCTTTGACCTCAAACGCTTTTCCAGAAATCATCAGGAAATGCTTGTCATAGTGTGAAAATAAATATTATCCTGGGTCATCTGTGCCTAACAGGGTGCTGAGAAAAGCTGAGCTACAGAGGTCATTCTGTATATTGGCAATTCTACTCGCCATCTAAAAGAGAATAAATAAAATCATTGTTGAAAGATAAATAACGTTTTTCATAGGCTGTTGCATGATTCAGGCTTTCTAACCAATCTCTTACTGTTCTGCCAACAAATGCACTCTGGTGAAATATTACATACATACATGTATACATACATATATAGATACATACCATGTGTGACATAAGTTTCACACTGCTTCATAATGATTTTGTGAGGCAACTAATATTTCCAAGGGCTCCACAAATGAAAAACATGATGTAGTTGTTGATTCTCAGATTCATGTTTTCCAACTATGTGTCATGCTGTTCTCAGATATAACAGGAAACATAGTCCAGCAGTGATGAAAGAAAATAAAACTGAATTGAGAAAAAGAGACCCAGAACCTAGATGTTCTTAGTTATTGAACTGTGATGGAGCAGTGGTTAGAATGCAGTATTGCAGACTAATTCTGCTTTCAGTTCAGTGCTGACTGGCTCAAAGTTGACTCATCCTTTCATCCGTCTGAGGTTGGTAAAATGATTGTTGGGGACAATATGCTGATTCTGTAAACCGCTCAGAGAGTGCTGTAAAACACTATGAAGCATTATATTAATCTAAGTGCTATTGCTATTGCTATCCTGTGAGGTGCTGAAAACCTGCTTTGAGGTTATATCATTACATTGACTAGCATGTAGAATGGATCTAAGGCTACTCTCCTATACTCTTTTCTTTCTGACTAATGCCTCTTGCTTCTGAATAAACATGTATTGCAAGGCCAAATGGGAATGACAGATTTTAATGTCTCATCTAGTTTCTTCTCTCAAGGACAGGCTCACTAGTACCAGTTCTGAAGTTAACTCTTTCACACCTTATTTCATAGTCATTTGCTCATCTGTAGATGATAAATAAAACTTAAAGAACCTTTACCTGTTAATGCCATGAAAAGCATCATCAGCAAACTCTTGTTTATTGAGCTCTTGGTAAAGGCATGCTAATAAGGGTCTATGACTGTTCTCCTCGTCCACTTCACTGCTCCTGGTTCGCCCCAGGGTTCCGCCTCCAACCATTCGCTGCTGACTTTTCTCCTTGGCTGAAATGGCCCTAACTCTTCAGCCCAGCCCTTCCGTCCCAGCCCCTACTGTCTCAGCCCCTTCGTCACAGCCCTTTCACCAAATGGGCCCAAAAGCTCATTCATCCCAGCCTTTTTGGGTGCATGGGACACTTTGCCACCAGCCAATCAGAGGAGCAAGAATCTCACCCTCTTCTTCTTCATTTCTTCTTTCCCGTTCCCCTCCCTGAGGGAGAAGGAGAAGGGGGTGGGATTGTTCTCTCATTGCTATCTATCATGGAGCCTCATGCATGTAAACAAACACACAGGCAGAGTGGAGGAGAACAGGAAGGAAGGAATGAAGGAGAAGGGATGGGATTCTTGCTCCTCTGATTGTCTGGCAGCAAAGTATCCCATGCACCCAAAAAGCCCGGGGTGAACAAGCTTTTGGGCCCATTTGGTGAAAGGGTTGTGATGAAGGGGCTGTGACTGTAGAGGCTGTGACAGAAGGGCTGGGCCGAAAAGCTAGGGCCATTTCAGCCAAGGAAAAAAGTCAGCGGCGAATGGTTGGAGGCGGAACCCTGGGGGCAAACCAGGAGCAGTGAAGTGGACGAGGAGAACAGTCCCATTCTGTGCTAATAAGCAGGGAGTTTTTTCCTGTTTGGCTGATAATCCTTTAATAACACCTCATTGCTAAAAGCCAATATAAATAATAATGTATTCTAAGGTACAAACATGATTTACTATATTTAATAAAATGTAGAACAAAATATTACGGCAATGATTCTTTTAAAGATCTATTGTAACCCTTTTAAATAGCAATCTAATAAATGAAATAGGCAATACGTTTTCCTTTCATAGAGATCACATAATAAGTAAATATTCATCTACTTTAATTCCTTACATTAGGAAACTTTTGCAGGCATAGGAGAAAAACAACTTAAAAAGACAACTAAAAACCTAAAACATGCTTATTAACATAACCACCTCAAAAGAAAATTCATACTATGTAACCAATGTGTCCATACACAATATTCAGAAATAATGGAAAGTCCTCAGCACTAACTGGATTTCAATTTTTAAAATGTCAGCTGCTCCCAGCAATGAGAATGAACTGGAGAAATTCTATTCTTTTTGAGTGTTGGGTTAACAAAACTGCAAGGAATAAAAGAGTACGAATAATAACTGCTATTAAAGGTAAAGATAAAGACTCCCTCAAATTAAACTCAACTTCTGTGATTAGATAGACAAGTAGTATTTGTCAACACTATGGGAACATGTAGCCTTCTTAGCAACATTAATGGTTTCCACTGCCCTGTGTTTTATCTTCTTAGACTAGCCTGCAGCTTTGGTTCCCAATTCAAATATTAATTAGGGTGGTCCTTCGTAGCTTTTGAAAATCAGCCAAGTTCACCTAGGTATTGCCACAGGGAATCTTCTATGTCTTAAGTTAAGGTAATTTCCAACTTAGTCTATTATACTGTGGTTTGCACTCTGTGTAAACCAAGTGGAAGCTGCTTTTATCTTTCAGCCCAAAAAGAAAAGAGCAAGTCTTGCATTTTAGTAAGAGCTCATACTAATTTATGAGGAAAGAGGTAGAATGACTGAGGCCAAGAGAAAAGATGTGCCTCCGCTCAAAACCCAAGAAAGAAAACCCCCAACTCCATGATTGTAGAGAAAGGTACTTTTACTGGATAAGAACTGAAAGCAACAAGTTGAAAGCAAGATCTGAGGCAAAAGGCGTGAAAATTACATATAGAAAGTAATCCCAAATCCCTCCCCTCAAAGACCCGGGCTGGTCATCAAATCCCAATGCCCCCCAATGCCCCTCCATTCAGCCACGCAGTATATGATGAGAATTTTCCTCCCTAACTCCCTAATCAGACACATATGGAGACATCTCCAGCATGGCTTCCCCCCTCCTCCCAAATACCTAGACCTCCCTCCTCTCCCCATTTCTATGGCAGCCAAAGCAAGCAAGCAGCATGAAGGGTGACAAAGAAGTTAAATTAATATCAATTAACATAAATGGACTGAATTCGGCAATAAAAAGAAAACAGACTTTTCATAGACTAGAAAAATTAAAATTAGATATAATTGTCTGCAAGAAGTTCACATAAAAAAACGACATTTGAAAGTATTGGAATATCCCAAACTTGGGAAGTTATACACTTCTTTATCATTACAAAAGAAAAGGGGGATAGCCCTATATATAAAAGAGACAAGAAACGCTAAACAAAATTTTATGGATGAGGAATGGAGAATTTTGATGGTGGAAATAATGATGAATAATAAACCGATACTTTTGGTAGCAATTTATGCACCAAATGTTAATCAATAGGATTTTTACGGGAAACTTCATAAATAAAAAGAACAGAATTGGAGTATGATAACATATGTATCTTGGAAGATTTTAATGCAATTGTAGATGTGGAAATGGACTACAAAACCAGAAAGGTAAGCAAAAAAGTAAGGAAAATACTCCCTAAGACCTTTAGAATGGCAGAAGAACTAGCCACCCAAGACATTTGGCAAGAAATGCATCCCAAAGAAAATCAATATTCATTTTATTCAAATAGACAAATGTCCTGGTCAAGAATAGATATGATATGGATGATGGGGGAACTGAAAGCTAATGTTCAAGAAATAAGTATAGAAATAAGTAACTGGGTGGATCACAACCCAATAAACGTTATATGGAAAGGACAAAAGAGACTACAGAGATGGACATTGAATCAAGAAATATTAAAAGGAAAAGAATGTATTCTCCATCCTGGGGTAGAACCAGCATTCAGGATGGCTTGTCCTTGACCAATCAGATAAAAGGACCAAGTCTGTCTCTTTTTAATTGCTAGGATCTGCCCTGTTACTCCCAGATTTGACTCGTCCTTCAGCAAGGACAGATGTGAGCAAATGGACTCCCATCCTGAATTCTGATTCTAATTAGGCCTTCCCTTCCAAAATATCCAAAAAGCATTCATTCCTTCGCTGTGACTTACTATTGAGGGCTGCAAAGGTTCCTTTCGCTGTTTTCAGTGGCCAGCTGGCCATGTGCTCGGTGGAGCGCATTCTTCGCATTCTTCGCTGTTATCTCGTCTCTGATCACTGCAGGACAACTTCACTGGGGAAAGGCACAGGCAAGAAGGATTTAACTCCGTTCTCTCCCAGAAGGCAGTGCAGTCTAATTACTCCCCCCTCATCCAGTCAGCTTCAAATCCCAGTAAGGATATCGCTAGCTGAGGAGAGCTAAATAGCTCAAAATATATCTATACTAGTTCCCCTTTAAAACAGCGATCTGCAGCAGCTTGCAAGGGGGGGTAGAG
>JANHGD010008634.1:167785-177973 GCA_027560375.1 Imantodes cenchoa | reverse complement strand
GCTCCGGAGCCGTGAAGCAATAGTTGCTGTTTCACCCCCACGCAGTGTGCAGCGTGGGGGCAGCAAATCATCTCTGGCTTAGTGGCTTAAAAACCTGGAGATGATCTTTGCTCTGGCAGTTCAAGTCCTAGCACGACATGACGGAGTGAGCTCATGTCACTTGCCTCATCTGCCAACCTAGCAGTTCAAAAGCATGTTACATGCAAATAGATAAATAGATACCACTTCAGTGGGAAAAATAATGGTACTTCGTATGGAAGTACGATCTCAACTGTTGCCCAAATGCAACCCCCAATTGCAAGACGACATGAGAGGGAAATGCTCCGGATGACACTGAAGAATACTGTTAACCATTCTGAGTGCGGAGCTAGTTCACCCTCTGTGGTGCACCTTGGATAGCACGCAAGCGTGAATCAAATGTACTAGCAGCCTTAGGCAGCCAAACAACTACTCTGTATTAACCCTGTAGTCTCCTGACTGATGTGCCATCACCATATGCAAATAAATAAATAAATAAATAAATAAATAAATAAGCCACTGCTTTGTGCTCAACATGAAATATGCAAGTCAACATAATATTGATCATATCCCACCATTCAGTAAACGCATGTCAGGATACATGAGAAAAATGATAATAAAAACAAAAACTCTTGTGTATTTTTGTTCATCTGTGTCATTGAGATTGTGAAGTTTTTAGGTTTTATTAAAACAAAAAGCAATGCAGAAATTGTTTTTAACAGAGATTGTTTAAAAAAACAAAGAAAAAATATTTTTTCCCCTATAGTGAATAACAGTGCTAATCAAGCCATGATACATCTTTTAGCTGGATTGGAAGATGATGGATATGAGATTGTACAACAAAATGCATCATCACAGCATTATTCTTCTGGACATTATAGAAATCTTCAGAACAGTGATGATGAAGAAAATGAGCCACAGATTGAAAAAGAAGAAATGGAGCTCAGTTTGCTAATGTCCCAACACTGGGACAGCAGCTCAAATGATGTTGATGCAAAGAGAAGGTATATTCTTTTTGGGTACAGTTGGGTATCTGATAAAAGTACTGATCAACCTATATTGAACCTTCCATGCTACTGAAGAAAATCTATATAATCTGTATATTATCCATGATCTAATATAATACCAAGAAAATGTGTAGGACAATGTATAGGAATAAATGTAAACTCAGTCAGTCTAATATGCAGTAGACACGACTTTAACCAAGGTAATTTAGAAGCCCTAATTAAAAAATAGTCATACTGGTTTTCTCTAAATATTATTTATCCCTAATTGTTGTATTTTTGAAAACCATAGTAAGATTGGAAAGGATTTTGATAAAGGAGAGGAGAGATTAGGTTTATTGGTGGAGGGAAGAAATAGCCTATGCAGTGCTTCATTTGAAAGAGAATTGAAAGCATTAGAAGACAAATGTAGTATCTATTTGCAACTCACTAAAACAGGTACAAATTTAAAGCGTCTCTATATTATGCCATGATAAATGATATCAAAAATCATAGAGAATCAACTCTGCCTACCCATGTCTCAGCAAAAGCCATCTAATAGGATGGACAATTCAAACAAGACTTAAAACCTAGTTGAAATTTATCTTGAAATTTAGTTTGATCCAATTTGAACAGCTATTTCACCTCAATAACTTTGCCCAGGAAGGGGGTACAATCTTAGATCTGAGTAGGAAGTGATATCATCACAACAATAATACTCATCAGACTGTCATCGACCTGGAAAATGAATTGTACAGATCTATTCGTCTTTTCTGTCCAAGATTAAATGTGTCATAATTATTGAACTACCGGATTAAAGTCAGAAGTTTTTAAATGTGTAAAATAGGTTGTATTTCTTGTAGGTCAATGGGCAGAAATCAAAGTTCAGGTGAAGATGATAGTTCTTCTGAAGATGATATGGACTGGAATGATAACGTGCTTCTAGCAAGCCTTTCTATACCTCAGTTAGATGGAACTGCAGATGAAAATGGTGGTAAGTTTACTTAAAAGGGTTTTGCAGTTGCATTTTTCTCAGAAACAATAGTTCTTCGTTACAATTTCTGTGTCACATATATGGGTTAGGTGCTTTGCAAAAGCGTTTGATAGGAATCTTGCCCCACATATATCATAAAGTTAAGTTTAGGTGAAACTGTTGAGCTTGTTTTCAACCACCCCAATAATAACATTGAGCCAATATTTTCAGGTGGTTCACCAACAAAAAATTAAGTAGCCAGAATTAAGCTGTGGTTATCAAAACTTAGGGGCTTTCCATAATCTTATTATAAATATTGTGAAATTCTATGAATGTTATCTAAAGTATCCCTCATATTATGTTATGGTTTTGTACTGCTTGACGCTCTTATAATTTCTTTAACTATATTCTTTTATCATAATTATTATTTGGCCAAACAACATCTTTATAGTTGTTGATAGTTTAAACAATATAACCTCAGAGAAAAAATAGTTTAAAAAAACCCCATATCTCTTCTGTTCTAGACAATCCTTTGAACAATGAAGGTTCTCGGACCCACACCTCTGCAATTGCAACAAGCAAAACTGTAAAGACTACAATTTTTCATAAAGATGCTGCTACTCTGGAACCCCCATCATCTGCCAAAATAACTTTTCAATGTAAACACACAAGTGCCCTTTCTTCTCATGTTTTGAATACTGATGACTTAGAAGGTCTTACTCAACCAAGCATGATAGATATAAGACCTAACTTATCAATCCATTCTCTTTCAAATGAAAGTATTTACAACATGAAATACCCAGCATCCTTCAATAATATCCTGCATTCTGAAAAGCCACATCAGGAAAATAATAAAAGTGAAAAAGGCCCTGTTTTGTGTGAAGGCATCTCCTCTGTAAGCAGACACCTGCCTAGCAGAAAGTATTCTGGAATTAGAAAGGCTGCAAAGGATGTATCTCAGCATATGAACCACCAAATTAGTGAAAATATTCTAACGAAGTCTAACTTTGTAGATTTAGTTTATTCCAAACATAAAACATCTGAAATAAATATAAAAACAAATACTACCGATTTAAATAGCCTTTTTTCAGCACCAGAAAACTGTGAAGCTATGGCTTGCTCAGAGAGTAATCATACTCTTATTCTTTCTTCTGAAAAAAGTACTGAAGGAGATAGCCTTAATAACTTTAAACTTAGATATGAAGAATTTGAGGAACACAAGGCTGAAAAAACAAATGTAAATCAACAGGCAGCACACTATATGTTCTTTCCTAGTGTAGTTCTTTCTAATTGTCTCAATCAGCCACAGAAGTTGGGCCCTGTGACATACAAACTACAACACAGCAAAAAACAGTCTAAGCTAAAACGAAAGAAAAAGAAAATGGTTATTAGCAATCAGCAGTCTGCAAGTGCCATGGATGCTTTATCTACGAAAGAAAGCTGCTGTGTACAAGATAATGCAAGTAGCAATATTTCTGATAGAGACATTTTGTTACCAAATGATACTCAAGTTCAACATACGGTTTTTGAAAACAAAATGTCCACAAACCCCGGGAACTATACTGATTGTCATTTTGAAGATTTTGCTCAAGAATCTGAGCAAACGTTTGGGCTGTGTAGTAATAAATATACACTCAGAGCTAAACGTAAAATAAATTATGAAACTGAAGACAGTGAATCTAGTTTGGGCATACATAATTCAAAAATCATGCTACCTCATTCTACTGTAGAAAATGAAGATGTGGATGGTTCTAAAAAATGTAGAAAACGAAGACGACTTTCTAGAAAATTGCCACCTGTTATTATAAAATATATTATTATTAATAGGTTCAGGGGGCGGAAAAATATGCTTGTTAAGCTGGGAAAAATAGATTCTACTGAGGAACAAGTGTTTCTTACTGAAGAGAGAATGAATCTATATAAGAAGCTTGCACCTTTGAAGGACTTCTGGCCAAAAGTTCCTGATTCACCTGCAACCAAATATCCTATTTATCCATTAACACCAAAGAAAAGTAACAAAAGAAAAGCAAAATGTAAGTCTACCAAGAAAAGGCTGGGCGGGAAACCACAAAATATAAAAAGTAAAACTATTAGAAGAACCATGTATTTCAGAAAAAGGACTCATGCCTTTCTCTCCTCTCCTCTGCCATCGTACAGTGCTGAAACTGAAGACTGTGACTTGAATTATAGTGATGTTATGTCTAAATTAGGTTTTCTGTCAGAAAGAAGTGCAAGTCCAGTTAATGTATCCCCACCCCGTTGCTGGTCTCCCACTGATCCAAATGCCGAAGAAATTGCATGTAATCTAGAAAAAGAAACATTAGTGTTTAAAAATACTAATACGTTCAGCAGTAAAACTATTAATTCCAATGTGGGAAAACACGTTCAGTCAAAAACTCAGGTTAAAAAATGTAGAAAGCAATTTGCTAATGCTACTATAAGAAGCAAAAAAAGCAATCAGTCTAATAAACCTAGAAATAATTTGAAGAAAAAGCCAAGATCAAAACAGAAACAAAAATTTAAAAAAGTTTCAACATTAGTGACAGTTGCAGATGGTCAAAATAGTATTCCTCATGTAGCAGAATGTAAACCTACACCACAACCCTGGGATTTACCTGAGAATGTTCACAACCTGGGAAATTCACAACCATTTACAAAAGAGATTGCATCAACTGGCTGTTCTACAGGGCATCCATCTTCAGCACAGCTTTCATTAACAGCTAATCCCCAAGTAAATCCATTGATTTATTTCCAATCATTGTTGGAAAATGAAAAGCCTATCGGATACCAAGGTTCCAGTTTGACAGAGGATCTTCATCCAGGCATAGCTTCTCTGATATCTGGAAGGGAAAAAGCCAAAATAAATTTCCAAAGATCTAACAGTCAGAGTGGTATATTTAGGATGGAAGAATCCTCAATTCAAAATAATGTATATGACCAATGTAACTGTATATCTCAGGTAGCACTGAAGACATATGGTTCTAAGGATGCACTTAAAAAAACAGAAGACGTTACAAATTCACAAAACAAACTTTTATCCTCTGTGGGAAAAGTAAATGAAAACTGTATTTCTTCTGATGTGATCAATACTGATCAGATTCATCCTGGTAACTTCCTGTGTTGTAAAGATAATCAGCAGCAAATAGTTCATTTGTCAGAAGCAACAAAGCATGCTGATCATATTTCTTCTTTTTTAAAAACTTCTGAGGAGAGACATGGATCTTTTCAGTTACCGAAAAAATGCTTTGTTGCTTCTTTAAGAAGTCCGGTGAAAAAATTAGAATGGGAACAGAAACAGAAGGGATTTATTTTAGATGTGTCACATTTTAGCCCTGAAAAAAGTACAAAACAAAAAGTAGTGTCAGAAACAATATCTCAAGCCCAAACAGATTCTCAATGTAAGAGCAAGGGTCTGGTAACTCCTTCAGCATTCAATGAAGGGCATTCTGGCTTAGCAGTTCTGAAAGAATTACTCCAAAAGAGACAACAGAAAATGCATATGAACAACATTCATGAACAAGCATCAGTTAAATCTCAGTCAAACATAGATGCTTCCTTCCCTCTTGATTCAAATAAACCAGCTAAAAAGCCTTGCTCTGTTGCATCCTCAAGAAAGCCTCGTATTCCTAGGGATAAAAAATCTAAAGAAAAGGTGGTCAAGCTTTTAAAAGACTCAGCAAAACAACTAAGTAATAAAACTGGCCATGTTACACTTACTGATAGTTCTATTCTTTATTCAGATGCAGGTTTTGAAAGTTGTTACTCACTTGAAGATAGTCTGTCACCTGATCATAATTACAATTTCGATATTAATGCCATAGGGCAGACTGGATTTTGTAGTTTGTATTCTGCAAGTCAGTTTGTCCCAGCAGATCAAAATTTACCACAGAAGTTTCTGAGCGATGTAGCTCAGGATCATTATTCAGGTCAAATAGCAGAAACTGAATTTTTGAATCATCATAAAATATCTAAGGAAGAAAATTTGCATAATTCAGATCCTCAATCTTGGTTAAAATCTGGCCAACATAGTCCTCAACTTTTTGATAAAAGATGTCTGGAAAGCAATGAAAATCTTCTCCACAATCAATGGAAAACCATTCCTCCATCTACGTCTCAACCTGATTCACCAGCAGATGGTCAGAAGGCTGAAATGTATCATAAAGAGCAACTTCAATTGGATAGAAATATTATGAAGAAAGCAATTTTTCTTAATCTTTCATCTCCAAATGGTGATTGGAGTCAAAATCCCTTTAGAAAGGAAGTCATTTCTGAACCTGGGCAATTGCTTGATTCAGCTAGCATTTCTTTTTCTTCTATTTTATCTTCCCCTGATGGTGAACTTATGGATGCTGCTTCTGAAGATTTAGAGTTGTATATTTCAAGAAACAATGAGGGATTAACACCAACTCCTGACAGTTCACCTAGATCTACAAGCTCTCCATCACAGTCAAAAAATGGGAGTTCTACAGTTCGTGCTGCTCACATCCTTAAACCTCTAATGTCACCTCCCAGTCGTGAAGAAATCATGTCAACTTTATTAGATCATAATCTAGCAGAAACAATTTATCAAGAACCTTTTTGCAGCAACCCCTCTGATGTACCTGAAAAGCCAAGGTAATGTGGTTATATAGATAGTCAATAGGACTTTCTGTAATCATATTTCTCTTTTTTTATATCAATAGAAATGTTTAAATTTTACATAAGATTTAAAAAGTTGGATACAATTTAATATAGCCTTCCTTTGTGGACCCATTAGGCTTACAAGGTGAAGGTTAGAGCTACAGAGAATCACAATTAAATTTCAGCTATAAAAGAAAGACACTCTGGTTTATTTGTATAGTTAAATAATTGTGAACATGGCATGTAGCAATGATTGGGTATTACTTGGAAGTATTTAAAAGAAACTAGATAAATTACCATTTTAGAAAAATATTATTGGGCATCAACAAAGTTATACATAGTCAATTATTAACTTTAATTTATTACCTTGGATCTATTATCTCAGAACCTAAAGCAGTGATGGCGAACCTTTTTTTCCTCAGGTACCAAAAGCGTGTGCGCACCTGCTATCGCACACGCGCGAGTGCCCACACTCATAATTCAATGTCTGGGGAGGGCAGAAACGGCTTTCCCTGCCCCCCTGGAGGCCCTCTGGAGGCCAGAAATGGCCTATTTCCTGACTTCCGGTGAGCCCAGTAGCCCCGTTTTTCACCCTCCCCAGGCTCCAGAGGCTTCCCTAGAGCCTGAGGAGAGTGAAAATGCCCTCCCTGCCCCGCCCCCAGAGGCCCTCGGGAAGCCGAAAATGCCCTCCCAGAACCACCGTGTGAGCCGAAAATCAGCTGGCCAGTGTGTACATGTGCACTGGAGCTACACTAGGGCAATGGCTTGAGTGCCGGCAGATATGGCTCCGCGTGCCACCATTCGCCATCACTGACCTAAAGGATTTTAACTTAAGTTTATTCTTTTGCTTAGGTAATTTAACCACATTTTATTATTTATTGAATATTTATATATCTTATTGTATACCATACTTTTGTATTGAAGATAAAACTTTTTCCTGGTAAATCAGATTCTCTATTCTTCTCTGTTCTTTCCAAATTTGAGTTGGAGGTTGAAGACATTCTAGAATAGATTTGAGGGCTTCAATAGAAGATAGGAAAGTTTCCATTATACAATAAATGTATACTTCTATGATATTAGATGGATGAGTAAGGACAAATAAAATAAATTCTGTTTATGAGAAAAATAATTAAAGTAATTATTTTTACAGTGAGATTGGAGGAAGAGTACTTACCGTAGAATCTAGACTTCCAAATGATCTACTTGAATTTGAAGGAGATTTCTCTTTGGAGGGACTGCAACTCTGGAAGACTGCATTTTTGGCAATGGCACAGAGTCCTAGGCCAAGTTCTCCCCTTCAAAATAGCCAATTCTCTACTGATAAAAAACAAAGGAACACCCGTAAAATTAATGACAAAAAGATAGTGATCATGCCTTGCAAATGTGCACCCAGCTACCAGCAAATTCAGTCATGGCTTCAGGCCAAAGAAGATTATGAATATTTTAAAAAAAGAGCTGTCATCAAATCAATTGAAATAGAAAAGATTGATGAGACTTTGAACAATATGTCTTTGCCTAAAAATCTCTGTGATCAGATAGTCAAAGTTGCTGTGAGTTCTGGTATACCAAGCAAACCTGCTGTACAATCAGAAGATCGGTGCTTTTCATCTTCAAATCCCACATCACCTCAAACTATGGAAAAGTTTGGTGTAAATATCTCTGAAATTAGTAACTCTACCGTTAAAGTAAAGACAATGCCACTTGTAACTGTGGCAATAGATAAGGATAAAAAAGAGGAAGATTGTATCAATTATAGTTCTCCGGATTCACCAGGACTTCCTCCCTGGCAACAAGTTGTATCCACTGATTCTAAGCAATCTAATTTAGAAGACTCAGAGGGCGTATTGTCTTCTCTACAAGAAAATAAATCTGTAGCTGAGAAAGAACAGAAATCTGTCAAAAAGGAAAGCAAAATACCACTCTGTGTCTCCCCATTGAGCAAAGAACCGGATGGCAATTCTGATATTTGCTTTCATAGTACACCTATCAGGGAGCATATATCTCAAGGAATATCAGAAGCACTTGGATGTACTCCATTATCAGGTAAGCTTATGACCAAAGAAATGTAGCAGTTAAAACTAAATTCAGTTAGTTACTGTACTGCTTATTTGTTTGTTTATTTATTTATTATTTATTTATTTATTTATTTATTTATTTTGTTGTATTTGTAGGCCGCCTACTCCTGAAGGACTCTGGGCGGCTTCCAACAATAAAAACAGTATAATACAACAATAAATTAAAAAACAAACAAAAACACTAAAACGAAAATAAAACAGTGGGTACATTCATTACCATACAAGACAAGGGGAAGGGAAAAACAGTATCTTATCTTCACCCACTCCCCCAAGCCTGCCGGCACAACCAGGTCTTAACAGCTTTACGGAAGGCTAGGAGGGTGGGGGGAGTTCAGATCCTCGGAGGAAGATGGTTCCACAGTGTCGGGGCCACCACAGAGAAGTCTCTCCCCCGAGGCCCTGCCAGCCTACATAGTTTGGCTGATGGGATCTGGAGGAGACCCACCCTGTGGGATCTTACCAATCGTAGAGAGATTTGCGGCAGCAGGAGGTCCCACAGATAGCCTGTTCCTATGCCTGGTCCTATTCTATTCTATTCTATTCTATTCTATTCTATTCTATTCTATTCTATTCTATTCTATTCTAGTAGGCTAGGTCATACAGTATATGTGCATATATTTTAATCTGTAGTACAAACAGAAAGAAACAGCAATAAAGAACAGACTTGGGTGAGTAAGAGAGAGAATTCTAAGTACACCCAGGGCTAAAATCTGTTGAGTATCGTGGCACCATAACTACAATTGTTTCTTAAATGAAAACTGGGCTTTAAATAATGTCTGGCAACAGACAACATCCATTCTGCCGCGCCAATCAATTTGGGCACTTGGCAGATATCAAAGAACCACAAAAGTGCACCCATTAACGCCAAAACGGAGCCTGCTTAGAAAGGAGAAGGAGGATGCAAATATTATCTGCCTGTCCTTAAATAGAGCTTCGTAACTTGAAGCTTGTAGAGTTGATTGTGCTTTGACAATTAGCCGGGATGACAGACTCCTCGCCCGCTTACAAATAAGCGAACAGCTAATTCCTAGAATTAAAACCACAACGTCTTCGTTTTCCTGGAATTCCACAAAGCAAATTATGCCACTGAACATGTTTCTCCCAAGTGGGGGAAGATTTAAAATTTATAGGCTCTGAAAATGCTGAGTAACTAATCCCTACTTTGGAAATACTGTATTAGCGATTCGCAGGCAAAAGAAAATATGCAGAAAAATATTCAGCACATTATATGTTCTACAATCTTCAAAGGCAGGCTAGATAATAAGGCTCTGATACGCAAACAAAACTAGGTTTCTTTTGCTTCCAAACTCAATTTAAATAATGTTCGTTCTTATTGTAGCCAAAGGTTTTGTGTTGTTTTAGTAAATAATTGATGATGATGATGATGATGATGATGATGATGATGATGATGATGATAACAACAGCAACAAAAGAGTTGGAAGGGACCTTGGAGGTCTTCTAGTCCAACCCCCTGCTTACACCACTTCAGACAAATGATTATCCAATATCTTCTTAAAAA
>JANHGD010008634.1:154132-167685 GCA_027560375.1 Imantodes cenchoa | reverse complement strand
GTTTTTGTTTTTTTATTTTTTTGCAAAAAAAAGAAAACGCCACTTTTTTTGCAAAAACGAGGGCGTTTTTGCCTTCCCCCAGCCTCCAGGAGTACTCTGCAAGCTTCCAATCCCTCTGCGTGCCCTGTTTTTTGCAAAAATGGGTCCGTTTTTGCGAAAAATGGGGTGCACAGAGGGTTTGGAAGGCCTGCAAAGTGCTCCTGGGAGCTGGGGAGGACAAAAACTCTTTTTTCTTACTTACTCTTTGAAATCTTGGTGCGTCTTACACACCGGTGCGTCTTATAGTCCGAAAAATACTGTATCCTTCAAAAAGACAATATAATATTAAATATGGCTTTAAACATAAAGGGTAATCATTTAATATTTACTCATTTAAAATAGCCATAATATTTGAAAATTTAAAGGCATTGGCATCTTAAATATAGCCAGGTAAATAAACCATTAATGAATTTGCAACATTTTACCTAATTTGCATCATAAAATCAAAATAAAATGTGATCAAATGTAATTCTGTGATTTAGTATTGGGGTTAACATTTGCTTATTTCATGTACAACGTGTTCTATGTGGAAAATACTCTTTATTTTTACTCACTATTTGAAACTGCCAGTGATTGAACCAGTAGCTTTCTGAATACAAAGCATGTGCTCTGCCAACTTTTTAATTTAAATAAACCTTCAAAGTTTTTGTACCTAATTTAATCCATTGTACAGAATACAGAATAGCAGAGTTGGAAGGGACCTTTGATTGTCATTGTAATATTCCTGACAAGAAACCATACAGTTTTGCCATGAATTGGAAGTTAATTCAGAGTTGTATTTATGTAATTTGTTCTTACAGTTTACTTGTTTTGTTGTTGTGCATGCTCATTATATTTTAAGGTGCTTAGATAGTGATGGGATTCAAATAATTTAACAACCAGTTCTCTTCCCTAATGATTTCTTTCAACAACCAGTTCACCAAACTGCTCAGAAAGTTAACAACTGGTTCTCTCAAAGTGTTGTGAACTGGCTGAATCCCACCACTGTGCTTAGAGCTGTGTAACTGAAATGCATAGAAAATTTTATAATACAAATTAATATTCTTTTTTCAGCCATAGCACGAGATGTTCAAAAATTCAGTTGTAGACGAGGAAAAAATGTTGATGCACTTCGTAAAGTACTTTTAACAACACAAATTAAGGTAAGAAGAAAGAATGAAACTTTATACTAACTTGGGTTTTGATTTTTGTCTTTTAAGTTTTGTTTTAAAATCATCTTGCTTCATTTCATTCTAGATTAATTTCTTTGTGGAGGTTTATATGATAGGCAGTGCTAAATGAGCCTAGTAGGCTAAAATAAATACCTTTGAATCAGGGGCGGGTTCCACTTACTTGTCCCTACCAGAGCTGATGTGCGCGCAGCCCAACGTGGGTGGGCGTGGGCGTCCCCCCCTCGCGCATGCATAGAAGCAAAATCTCGTATGAGGACGCTCGCTCGTGCGAGATTTCGGCTTTTTTTGCTTTTGCGCATGCGCAGAAGCAAAAAAATCACCAAAATCTCACACACGCGAGTGTCGTCTTGCGAGATGACGCACGCGTGTGTGAGATTTCGGCTATTTATTTGCTTCCGCGCATGCACAGAAGCAAAGAAAAGCCAAAATCTCGCGTGAGGACGCTCGCTTGCGTGAGATTTTGGCTTTTCTCGCGTGAGGAAGCAAGCGTCCTCACGCGAGATTTTGCTTCTTCACATGCGCAGAAAGCAAAACATTTTTTAAAAAAAAGATGGCGCCTGCAACGGCCCGGTTGTGGGCCGCTACTGGGGCAGCAGAGTGCTCCGCATCGGTAGCAACCCACCCCTGCTTTGAATACTGAAAATTGCTTAGGAATTATTTGTAAAATGACTTTCTGCAATACACCATATCAGAAATCACTATTAGATTCATTTCTGCTGATTTAATACGAAAACTTGTTGCTACCTATTGAAAATGCATTTAAAGATTACACTGATGGTGAAGAACATTTAATGCTTTTTGGGAAACTTAAACTTTCCATGTTTGAAGAACACATTTGACGTATTGAGTTTGATCTTTTGAATTGGAGGATATGTTAATAAGCATTAGCAACAACCTAGGAAATAGTTTATGTGGTATAGGTTGCAATTTATGTGGTTATAACGTGTGGCTTTAAATGCTAAAACCACAGTATTACTGATGCAGTCAGTATTAGCTCTGCAGCTATTTCCAGTTGTTTGTAATCAACTATAATTGAGTGCAGCATATTGAAGAGGGGAGTGTACAAGCTTTCCCTATTCATATGATTATTGCAGAGATATTTTCCAGGTATAAATCTCGTGTTAATAGCAAGAGGCTCCCATTGGAATTGTGAAAAAAGCATTAGAAATTATAACAATATGGCAGTGATTTTCTACCTGTAATATACTCTGATTATTTATTTATACACACCAATTGTGTATAAATTGGTGTGTATAAGATTTTGAGAATTAAATTATTTAAATTTATCAAAAAATTGGCCTTAATTATTAGAAGTTTGTTGTTTTATTTAACAGAACCAGTTCACTACTATAAATACTCAAAAGAAAGAAACTTCTCAGATTGAAGGACCATCTTTGAACAATTCTTACGGTTTTAAAATAAGTGTACAAAACCTTCAAGAAGCAAAGGCTTTACATGAGGTAACTCATTTTTTAATTGAAAATGCTTTACATACCCAATATATGTTTCTCAGATCGTTTTCAAAATGAAAGTACAAGATTGGCAAATATTCCTAGGCACTCATAAATTTATCCATTACCACTAAATTACATGATTTTATTGATTTCTGAAAAGGTTCACATTAATCAGCTAAAGAATAAACTGATGCTTGATTGTTGATAAAGGTTTTGCTTATAATGTTTTATTTTAAATTGTTTTAACAAGAGATAATAATGTAAACTTTTCTGTGTAGGTACAGTATCTTACACTGCTAAGTATAGAATTGCATGCTCGAACAAGAAGAGATTTGGAAGCGGATCCTGAATTTGATCCTATCTGTGCTTTATTCTACTGCATCTCATCTGACACACCATTGCCAGATACTGAGAAAATGGAAATCACTGGTGCTGTAGTGATCGATAAAGACAGAGCAAGAACTATCTCAAGCCAAGGTTCTTATTTCATTTTGTTTTCTTTAAAATTAATGCCAATATTTTGAATTTATTCTATGTAGGTATTAATAAACATAATAAATAAAAAAGGGGTTTTGAACTATGTTTCCTAGTTGTTTAAACTCATGTCATCTCATTGTAGAATCATGGACTTACAGTAGATGGTTTCCACCTTATATGTTTTTATGAACATTTGCAAGGGCTATAATGCTTTAACGCCTACCTAAGTGTATATTAAACAGTGTTTAATATCTTGTAGCATGCTCCTGCAGAAGTCCTGAAGATATATAAAGAGGAAAGCATATCCTAGATGGCAGGCCTCAAAACTCTTGTGCTGAACTAGTCCTTTTTAATTTCCTGGGACTGTTCAAGGAATTCAGTTTTGGTAATCTGTCTTAATTGGTTTGAGTAAAGATAGAACATGGAATATGTTATATGTTGCATAAGGGTTGTTTTGTGGTTTTCTCTGATCTTGTAGGGTCTAAAGAGGGCCCTTATTGTATTGTACCTTTTTGGCTTTGTTTAGACCAGTGATACTCAACCTGTGGCTCTAGAGCTGGATGCTCTGGAGGCCCTACAGGCGGCTCTCGCAGTGTAGGCATCTGATCGGCGCTCCACTCTTATCAGGCAGCGCGGGGAGCACTAACCAAAGGACCGGCAGTGTGGGAGTCACTGGAGTACCTCCTCCCATAGGAGGAAAGCGAAGGAGCTGCTGGGATCCCCCTGCCAGGTAAGAATAGAAATCACTCCAGCCCAGCAGCCATGGGAGAGAATGGGAAGCCTCCCTTTTTTTCCCAGCAACTAATAAGAAACAAGGATTATAGCAATGGGGGACAATGATATGCCATGACATGTTTCAGTAAATATTGTATATGGTGACAAACACCACCAAAAATTAGGTAGCACCATGAAGAAAAGATTGCAATATTCATGTTTGATGTTATGCTCTGCAACAGTTAATGGTGAAGTGGCTCTCTAGCTGTTAAAGGTTGAGTACCACTGGTTTAGGCTAGTGAAAAACAATATTTAAACTTAATTACAAGAATAAAGTAATAAACTCTTAGATTTATATTCAGTAACTATACTGTTATTAAAATTCTGAATAACCTAATGTAACATGATAAAACATCTTTCATCCACTTTTATTTCTGGGTATTAAGTAATTCCAATTCTTTAGCATCCTTTGATAGTATTTTTCTGTAAAATATTTAATTTTAAACCAATATATTGTTTTTACTAAATTATGTCTTTCTAGAGGCTGCCTTCAGAAACTGAAAAGAAAACATAGACTGAATTTAACCATAATAGATTTAGTGCATTTAAAAAAAAAAACAGAGGTTGTATTTAATGTTGCAGAGTTATTAGTACTGATTTTTTTTTATTTATTTAAGATACTATTGGCTGACAAAGTAAAATCTCAGTTGTGATTATTCTACCATAAGCTTTTTAAATTTTAAAAACACATTGACTAATGTTAGACCATTATAACAAAAATCATGATCAAATTGAAATAGAAACATCTATGAAAGTGTTTCAACCTCAACTTGATTTTGGCCATGTATGTGTTGTGTGGCTATTTAAAAATAATTTACTTGGAACTAGAAGTAATAGGCATGTTTTTAATTGTTTTGATGTGATTATCAATTAATTTCTAACAATATTGAATATTTTCCTTTTGTCCTATGGGCAGGCCTTAGGTTACATAATAGTTGCCTGAAAATCCATGTTTCATAATGGTCACTGATCATTCCTAATCTCAGTTGATTATCATAGTCCTGCACTGTCCTCAAGGAGAGTCTACCCTATCTTACATTGAAATGTTCAGTAGTCACTTCTATCCAGAATCCTTCCCATCAGCTTGTTTCCTGCCTATATGAAGAATACCTGGGTAAAAGATAGTCCATGATCTTTTGTATAAGAGAAAGCAAGGTGCTCTTAGCATAGAGAGCTTGGATACCAAGGCAGTTTTGTTAATGAGATCTATATCGATTAACATTCTACCTCTTTGTCATGTCTAAGACCAGCAATATTTAAATGGTGCATGTTGAAATAGATTAATGTAGCATGGTTTTCTTCCTCTGAATCAGGCATATTCATAATGTAGAATAACAAAGATTGGGAGCAGGAATTAAAATTTAAAGAAAAATGTTTCTTTGATTTATTGTGATTATGTGTGTGAAAAGTTATAGCATTTGAACCTTAGAAAAACCAGTGGTATAGCATTCTAAAAAAATTCAAAAACGTGTATGCTTTTCTATATGATAGAATCAAATTTAAAAATTGACATGAACTTGTTCATGCTTTGTCTGCAGCAGGTGGAGGAAGGGGGAGTGCCTGGAGTACTATTTGTACTGCTCACTGTCAAAACTGAAATGATCAAGTTTTTCTTAAGAAATAAATGCTTTTCAATTTGCTTTTCAGGTAATAGAGAACATGCCCCTTTGCTTGCAAGATCTGGTATCTCAGGGTTGGAAGTCACATATGCTACTGATGAGAGAGCACTTTTCCAGGAGGTAGTGAATATTGTTAAAAGGTAGTATTCTGTTTTTATTTTCAGCTTATAAATTCCTGATTAAGTTTGTTCAACTTTTGGTCTCCCTTCTCTTTCTTATGTCCCTATATTTTAACAGTTTTTTTTTTAAGTTTGCTTTGGGTCTTCATAACAATATATTTATCTTTTAAGGTCTATTTATTCAGATCTCTAAACCAGAATTCACATCAGTAGAACTGAAGTTGTAATATCCATAAGATGCATGTGAAATCTAGTAAACTTCTTACTGTCTTACAATACAACTTTAAAAAAAATATCTATCAATAGGCAGGAAAGGGGTGATTTTTATGACAACTTCATAGCAAAACTCATTGGTCCTTGTGATACAGGCAAAAATAAATAGGTAGGCATGAATTTTTTTTACATATGTCTTCTCCAAAAAGAAGTTTGGTGTATCATTTTCAAGTTCCTCACATGCTCTTATAGCATCCTCCGATCATGCACTTATAGAAGTTCAGATGTGTCTTTCTTCAAATCAACTGCCAAAGCTTTGAAGTCTTATTGTTATCCAGAAAGCTAAACTTTGAAACTTCTGGCTGGAATACATTCTCAAGGAAAATGTGTACTAGGCAGAGTACATTTGCAATTCTCTCTCTCTCCAACTAGAAAACTTCTGATGAGAATGGCATTGACCAAATCCAGGAAACCAGAATACTAGAGTTGCTGAAAGCAACCAGCAAAGGGTGGGTCCTGACGAAGCAGCGGATTCCTGTTCAGAGAAGACAAAATTACAGGTAAGGAAATTAATTTTATCTTTCTCTTTTTTGGGAATCCGCTGCTCCGTCTGACTTACAAAACAACTTGGAAATAGCAAACCAATTCTGTTTTTTTAATTTTTAAAAACCTTCCACCATTTTGGAAGTATAGGAAAAAATATCACTTGGCTGCATTAAAAAAATCATTTCAAACAATAGAACATTACAATTTTTCTTTATCTCTGAAGATCAACAAATGAAGACTTGACCGCTGAAGGCTTCACTGAATGAAGAAAGCACACTGATTTCTCTATCATGAAAAAGGCAAACCAAACATCTGGGTTGTTACCTGGTAAACACTTCTTGAAACGCTGCATGTCAGCTTCTAGGACTGGCCAATGACACTGGACTATCACGTGAACTTTCAGATAGTTTTGATACAATATTTTTACTATTTGAGAGATAAAAGTTACATCTTCTCTAAAATCGAATTAATGCAAGACTTTCAATCAGTGGTTTCATTTAGCAAAATAATAATAATTCTATGTTGAAATGTATGAAACTGTTATTTCAAATAAATGATTACCTGAATTTGCATATATTTGAATTTTTTATTATTTTTCCCCAACCCATTATTTTTGGCTATGACATTAATTTCATTAAATATTTATTGGACAAAACTGTTCAAAATAGCTTTTGTTGCTAATATTATGAATAATTATAATTACTGCAAATTCAGTTTTGTTGGATTTAGTAGAAATTAGAGAACTCTTTTGAATGAGATGAAGACACTAATTAGAATATGTTAATTTTCACTTCCTTGTTCCAGTCAGCTTCATATAAACATCATTCTATATTGTTTTGCAGATAAAATAAAGGTTTGGGAATGGTTTAAACTATCTGTAGTTTGCCTTACCAATTGAATGCTAGGTAATTTTTGAATGTGTATGTTGTCTCTCCTTTGAAACGACTTAATGACTGACCTATTAAGTGTGGCTTATGTTGCTCAACCTAACAACTATTGTTCATTTTAATATTGGTTAGTGGAAACAAGCTATTTTAACCTACAGTTTACAAACCTTTCTTGTTCCTTCCTATTATTGCTAAAAATATGATTTTTTAAAAAATTTGAGTGACACATTAAATTGTGATTAGTGGAAATGAAAATTTCATAGTTTTACTACAAAAGCAGAGAGAAGAAGAAATGATCAAACTTTCACTGCAACTGTATAATTCTAATATACAGTGTAATAAACTTTGCTGGCTATGAACAGCATGTGGTGGAAAAATTTAGCGGAGCAGCTAAACAGCAGAGCAGCTAAATAAATGCTGATCTCTTAATACGTATTCAGTGTATTTGACTACAGTTTTTATTGTTTGGCTATCTGTAGTAACAGGATACAAAACAGATGTACAGAAATAACCAAATGATTTCTGAAATGACCAGTGCTAAATATGTTTCTGTGGACTGAATCTGAGACACATACATATAAATGCCTATCAAAGAAACTTTCCTAGTTATAGTTTGTAAAATATATTAATATATTTTCACTCAGAGAAGTTATTTAGTTAAACTGCAGTAGCTTTCTCCATGAAGGTTTTTAGTTTGTAAACTGAATTTCTGTGAATTCTGTACCAACGTAGAACTGAAAATGGAATTTAAAAAACCTAATAGCTATAACTACTACTGTTACTTCAGTAGTGATCTTTTAAATGTGAAATAACACTAGCAATAAACATGTAGCATTTCTGTAATCAAACAAGTTACATATCTTAATTTTAAATTCCATTAAAATTTACTGAGTACTTTGCTTGTCTTATGCATATGTTGAAATAATTCAATGAATCCATCATCACATTAATACAGATAAGATTTTCAGTTATTAAAGTTGGACAAATCTGTATGACATAATTTAGATTTCATATAAACTATTTCTGATCTGTGTCTTACTTAGTGAAGTTTTGGCAAAGTTTGCAAACCAAATAAGTAAATCTATTTTACTTAACAGGCTGTTTACTTGTATATCTCAATCCTATTTACTCAGTCCTATTTACTTATTTAAACTATGGCTCACCAGCATGTCAGGAATCTTTTACATGGTTTGCTACAACATAATTGGAGAACCAGTCTAGTATCATGGTCAAAAGGTTGATTTGGCACCAAGGAATCCCAGATTCAACTCCACTCTAAACCATAAAAGCTCATGGGATGATTTGAGATCAGTGGGCAAAATTGTAAGATAAAATTTTCTTCCAGAAAATTTAACTTCTGGAAGAAAGCGCATGCTGTAAATTTTATTTAATTGAAAATACTGGATTTGAATTTGGAAATGTGCACAGAAATATTATCTGTCCAATTAGTAATACACACACACACACACACACACACACACACACACACACACACTGTACCCATGGTTACAAAACTAGAATATAAGTAACTGAAATATTTAAGAGATTACAGAGCATACGCACCCAATTATTGCTATTTATTCAAAGTACTATTATTTCAGTGTATCAGCTAGATAGATTTCTGAACCAGAGAACTGTATAGCATCAGTTACATTAAGGTCTCCATTATTACCTAGCAAAAAGACCCCTACATAGAAGAGATGTAACTAAAGACACACAGAAAAATACTTTATAAAAACTGCTATAATTTCAAGCATCCAGGGATATTTTATTTTTATTTTTACAAAAATGCCCCTCTGAATTAATTTATCCTAATTTTTGTGTAGCAAAAAACTTGTTGGACTAAAAAAAATCCTTAATGCTCTTCTTTATGTTATATAGTGCACATAGTGTAATCCCACTGAGCTAGTCAATCTTTTTAGATCTAGTTTCCCATATAGAGAAAATATTTTATTTTAAAAAGCATTCATTCATGTATGAATCCCCCAGCAGAAGCTTTGGTATGTTACAATTCAGGCACAGAATTAATGTCTTGATAAGAATGAAATTATTATACTAAATATAAATATTCATCATTTTCTTCACAAGGGTAAGCAAAATGGTTTTGAATATATGGTTATATTTTTTTCAGCCAATGTTTCTGTTAAATGGATTCTTGATTATTTTAAATTGGTAATTAATTAGCATTCGAATAATCATCTATCATGTGGATTTAACATTTTTTTCTATCTGAATGGAACATTACAGATTTCTAGGCATGCTCAGAATTGATAGAAATGTTCATTTGATTTGAACTAAGTCCATTAGGAATCTTACCAGCATTCATCTGAATACATTATTTATTACTTTGAAGCCAAAATGTTATATATATCTACTGGTAGTTTAGGCCTTTTTTAGTTTTAGGGGAAATGTACAAAATAAATTTAAGCGATATAGGGATCTATCATTGTAAAGAAAAGCAAGTCAAATGTTTACTGAACAATTTTTTAAGAAAATAATCATTGAAATAACTGTCAGCTTGACTTTTCTAACTGTGAAATGGAAATAATTTGACCTTTGATTATTCAGTTTCTGTGGAAACTAATTTGTAGAATATTAACACATTAAAATGAAGTTTTGTAGCCATAGAAATTACCCTATTTTACATATTTTATAGCATAACCTAAAATAAATAGATATTTAATATTTCTGATCTTATAAAACTGCTTTCTCTGAATCAGAAACATTCATAATAAAAGTTGAAAAAACATGGTGTCTTTAAGAGTAATACATTTTTTTAAACCAAGTTATATTCATATATTGAAATCTATGAAATTAATGAATTCAGTGATAAAGCTGTGTACTTTTTTTCCTTTTAACCATTTAACCAATCCATTAATTTTGTTTTTTAAAAAAAGATTCAGCGCTCTCCAGCTCCATGATGCCTTTAGTCAGGCTGGAGCATTTTTTAGAATTCAAAAACTCCAGGTTCCAAAAAAAAACCAGATTTGTCATCTTCACTTGAATCCCAATCCAATTATTTGACACATAATGACAATACAGGTAGTTCTTGATTTACAACAGTTCATTTAGTGCCCATTCAAAGTTATAACTGCACTTTAAAAAGTGACTTATGACCGTTTTTCATACGATCGTTGCAGTATCCCCATGGTGACATGATCAAAATTCATACGCTAGACAACTGATATTTATGATTGTTGAAGTGTCCTGGTGTCATATGATCACCTTTTGCAACATTCTAACTAGCAAATTCAAGGGAGAGCCAGATTCACTTAACTATGTTACTCACTTAACTACCGCAGTGATTCACTCAACAACTGTGGCAAGAAAAGTCGTAAAATGGGCAAAATTCACTTAATAGCTGTTTCACTTAGCAGCAGAAATTTTAGGCTCAATTGTGGTCATAGGTCGAGGACTATCTGTACAAAGTACTTAAGATCAAATTTGTGTACCCCTTTTCACACAAGTACCTCATAGGAAATTAAACTTCACCAAATAAATATATTTAATTTAGTGATATTTGCAGCTTTACTGAATAAATTTAAATTAAATAATTGGTTATATGAAGACATATCTTTCTCTTTTTAGGTATGATCCAGATATTTTGTTAGGCTATGAAGTCCAAATGCATTCTTGGGGATACCTCTTACAGAGAGCTGCTGCTCTGGATGTTGATTTATGTCAGATGATCTCTCGTGTTCCAGGTGTGTTTGTGAACTATGCGTTAGTTATGAGTCTTCTGTCTAATTTTTTGAAATGACCATTAGCTGAGTGCATTCTGCCCCATAGCAAGCTGTTAATTCATCAGTTTAATAGAGAAATTTGACTTACTAAATTTGTGGTGGTAGATAGCTATACCCATATTCTATCGATATTTCTAACCTTATTTCTCATAAGGGGCATAAATAGGAGATGCAGCTATCAAAATAAGCAGCATGTGAATCTAATGTGAGTAAGGTCACCTTGTTACTCCATAGTTATTTTGCAACCTGATGTTTGGCAGCAGATATGAAGTATCATTGCCACAGAGGGATAGGCAATCAGATTTTTATTACCTGTGAAGCCAAAGGTATATACATTGTTATGACATAAACTCAGACCTGCAGGTCTGTTTTTTAAAGCGTTATGTTTTCTTCTCCAGGTTCAGTAGTGCAAGGGGAAAAAATGAGAATTATATTTGTATTCTTAAGGTGTGATACAGCAAACAACTTGCTGGTTTATTACCATTATAATAAACTTAGATTTAAGCATGAATGATTTATTCTGATTCTTGCACATTTAGTATTTGTCATTAATTTTTTTTCATTTTTTATTTTAGATGATAAGAAAGAGAACAGATTTGCTTCAGATCTAGATGAATATGGAGCAGATACAATGAGTGAAATAAACATTGTTGGAAGAGTTATATTAAATATCTGGAGAATTATGAGACATGAGGTAACATCTGGAAAAATTATTAAACTAGGAAAAGGGCAATAGGATTATTAGGTGTATATAAATTCAAATTATTATAAAATAACATTTCCAAAGGGCTTATTCTGAAATAAATTACTCATCTTGTTTTCAGAATGATAGAAATATGCTTATGGAGTTTTCTTTATCTAGGCAGCTTACTTGCTTCTAAAATCTTGAAATATCTTAGTAATTATATTCTTTCACTCTTTTGCCAGGCAACTGTTGTAAACTTTTATCCAAAGCACACAGAGAATAATTTCTTTGCTGACTTCAGAATACCATAGAAAAATCAAATTACATGGTGTGAATTATTGCATTGTGGAGGAAAGGAGGAAATAGCAAAGGTTGGGTAGAGCAAAATAGTACTAGATACCTATTGCTGGATAATTCAGTAGTATATCCTGGTTAATCTTTTGGCAGTGTTCTATTTAAAGACCAGTTGCTTACTAACCTAGTGTTATTTCACTTGAAATATATTAATTAAACTTGTCTGTGTAGTGTCAGTCTAAGTCATTCTTTTCTATTGTAAGTCATTCTTCTCCAACCTCACTTGTCTGATGTGTGAGTATAATTTGAGCATAATCATTTCTTCAAAGAAGCTATTGAAGGATGAATTGATCATCAATAGATGCATAGAGACACATTATACAAAATAGACAATAAAAAACCTAGGAAGGAAACAAAAGGCTACACATCCCTCCAGCAGCCTGCATAAGGGTAAGCAGGGACAAACATGCAGCCTGCAAGAAAACCACCAAGTTCAGAAAGCACAAAGGACTGCACAATCATGTAGAAAACTAGTATAATCAAGAAATCACCAATGAGAAAACCACTTCACCATGAAAGTGGCAGAGCAAGTACTATATATAAATAGGCAGCAACACCCCCCCCCACTCATTTGCATTCTCTTCCATTGAATATAATTTCCCAGAATGCCCTAGCAGTGTCCTATGGGTAACCACCAGTTTCTAAATATTTTTACTTTTAGAATAAACTCTGTTTCTGTAATCATGCTGTAATTAGTTTTATGCGCGAATTTGATTTTCCTGTGCTTAGAATTGATTTCCTGCGCTTTGTAATGATTAGGTAGTAACTATCACTCATGTAAAAATTAGTTTTCCCATATTCTTTGAGGAAAAGCAAATGGTCCCTGCTTCTTGAGTGGAGGAGGGGCAATTATGCTAGTGAGAGATACTGGATCAGGGATATTTTTAAAATTGTTATAATGTGGCCTTAATATCTGACTATGGCTGAGGCATCCAAGACTGATGGCTGCCCTGATTGGCTTTGTAGGAGGATAAGTCCTTTGTGTGAACTAAAATAGAAATAACCAGAAATAGACCTAAATATAGAACCTATTTGTCTTGAAGCACACTTATTGCTGATTTTTCTCCCATCTAGTTTTTCTTGCAATGCTCATTAGAATGCAGCAATAATATATTAGTTATTGGTTGATAGAGATGGGAAGTATTTTTAGCTGCATTTCTGATTATCTTAGTGATGCAAAGCCTATCAAAACTCAAGGTCACTGTGAGAGCCCAAGGTATCTTTGTGGCGTAAATGGCTTGCTCTTTTCTTCAACATTTTCCTGGTATATGTTCTGAGATTTTGATCAATATTTAGTGTTTGAAATCTGAACCATTTCCCTGTTCCGTACTATATTCTTTGTAAAATGAAACTATTAATAGTTATGGCAGTTTTCAGCCTATTTCTATGTAATTCCATTCCATGTTCTGGATATAAACTATAAAAAAATATAATCATCCAAATTTTTTATTTTTTAGGTGGCTTTAACCAA
>JANHGD010008634.1:133443-153145 GCA_027560375.1 Imantodes cenchoa | reverse complement strand
AACAAGTTACAGTCATACAGTCATAAGTGGGAGGAGATGGGTGATAGGAACGATGAGAAGACTAATAATAATAGTAAGGCAGCCTTAGTGAATAGCTTGACAGTGGTGAGGGAATTATTTGTTTAGCAGAATGATGGCGTTCGGGTAAAAAATTTATTGTGTCTAGTTGTCTTGGTGTGCAGTGCTCTGTATATATCTACCTGTATGTATAATAAATAATAACTATCATTATATCCTACTTGAATAACTTTTATGTACCTGGAAGCTATCTTTGGTCTCTTTTGGCATCCAACGGTACTTCTGACTCATATCTGGTTTGCGTACAAGCTCCTGTTCCAAAATTGCTTTTTATAAGCACAGATTGTCAGGTCAGGGATCCTCCCGTCGCACACCTGCGTATTTAATTCCTCCTACCTTCGTGGAGACATTGCATTTGCAAATTGCACGCTGTGAGTTTTTGCAGCCCATTTTACCGAAGACAGGAGAACTGTTTTGTATGTGTAAATCAAGCCTGCAGGTTTGATAAGCGTCCCCTCTGCCTTTTCAACCGAGCAATTAAAAAAAAAAAAAGGATAGGGAAAAAAAGAGGCTATGGAACTGAACCTTGGGGCACACACACACACACACACACACACACACACACACACACACAGAGGCAGACACCCGGTCCCTTCCCTGGTTTGATGAGGAATTGCTGAAGAGCCCACTCGGATACCTAGCTCTGGGCCTCCCTAATTGTCAGGCCATTCAACCCCACTTGCAAATTGACCGCCATCGTATCTCAAAAAGAGCCACATTATTCCATTCCGTGCTCAAGTACTTCTCATTAGAGAATTCACAACATAAACGCAGGACGTATCTTTTCTACGTTTTTTTTTTTTTAATGCCCTTTTGGACCAAATAGTCCCCTTGTGTCCCCACTGAGGAATGGCTCACCTCTAGCTCGTGAAATTAGCTTTGGGCCTTTCCTAAATCCTAAATTGACTTAGAGGGAAGGGAGTGTGAATCCCACGTTTTGGGGGAGGTTCCGAGCCGAGGTGACGTGGAACAGCTTCCCTGCTGACATTTATTTATCTTTATTTATCGAGCAAATGTATACATGTCTATTAACATGTATTAGTGTTACTATCAGTATTATTAGTATTACTGCAGAAAAATCAATTGCTACCAACCTGCCTTCCATTGAGGACCTGTATACTGCACGAGTCAAAAAGAGGGCTGTGAAAATATTTATGGACCCCTCACATCCTGGGCATAAACTGCTTCAACTCCTACCCTCAAAACGACGCTATAGAGCACTGCACACCAGAACAACTTGACACAAGAACATTTTTCCTGAACGCCATCACTCTGCTAAACAAATAATTCCCTCAACACTGCACAAGTCTGCACTACTATTAATCTTCTCATCATTCCCATCACCCATCTCCTCCCACAAATGACTGTATGACTTTAACTTTGAGGCTTGTATCCTTACAATTTATATTGATTGGTATCATCAGTAAACTGAGAGTAACATGTATCTTCACCCTGGGCAGGAGGTTCCCAGAGCCTGAAGAAACGGAAGTTTGCTTTCCTATCATAAGATATAGTCAATGAAGTGTTACGTAGCATGAAACTTAATAGTCATCTGGTTGGTGTGCAGACTGTGTTACAAAAATGTTTTGAGCATATACGTAGCTCCGACATCTTACCAAGAAGTCACCAGGCTGGGCAAAATAATTTAGTAGAGCCTGTAAGTTCATCAAGTATCTGAACAGCAACCTGACAAACTTCAACTATCTTAAACTCCTTAAGTTTCAAGCCTATTCAAGGACTTCCAGGGAAGCAATGGCAGACTGAAGATAGCTCCTCAAAACTGGAACCCAAGACTGGTATTAAGAGGAGCCAGTGAATGCACCCGCTCCATGGAACTCTTCTCCAGATCAAGAAGAAGACCAGGATCACCCACAAGTTTACTCCATACTGAGTCTGCCAGTGAATAAACAGTGATTTCCAGCTAGTTTGAGAGCACTGGGAGCTGGGGGAAAATCACCCTGTCTAAGATGCAGGTCAGCACCTTCAAACGGACACTGACTTCATCAGATTACAGATTAACACAGTTGGAAGGGACCTTGTAGGTCATCTAGTCCAACCCCCACTGAAGCAAACCCTACTACATCATTTCTGACAGATGGCAGTCCAGTCTCTTCTTGAAAGCCTCTAGTGATGAAGCTCCCACAACTTCCGAAGGCAACTTCTGTTCCATTGGCTGATTGTTCTCACTGTCTCCTTATTTCCAGGCTGAATCTCTCTTTGATCAGCTTCCATCCATTATTCCTTGTCTGGCCTTCAGGTGCTTTGGAAAATAGGTTGATCCCCTCCTCTCTGTGACAGCCCCTCAAATATTAGAACATCTCACAAATGAAGGCCAATATATGTGTCCCCGGATAATGTCGCAAGATCCAATCTGGATTGGTCACTGGGACCAGAGGCTTACTCTTCTGAGTTTTCGGACTCATGCTGGAGCACATCCTCAGGGAACTTATCTCTACTGGAATATGTGCTTTGGGCTTTTCTATCTATATTCGATTTATGTGGTGCCTGATTGGGTGTCGCTTCCTATTGGTTGATTGGTGTGTTGATGGCTGGCGATTGGCTGTTGTTTCCTTGTGTTGCCAAGCCCTCTGCTCCTAAGTACCTGATACTAAGGTAAAGGTACACCCACACATGCATGCTAGTTGTTTTCCAGCTCTAGGGGGCAGTGCTCATCTCCGTTTCCAAGCTGAAGTGCCAGCACTGTCCGAGGACGTCTCATGGTTAGGCGGATGGCATGACTAAATGCCAAAGGCTCACAGAGCACTGTTACCATCCCACCAAAGGTGGTCCCTATTTTTCTACTTGCATTTTTACATGCTTTCGAATTGCTAGTGTTCTGTCCCAGTGGCTAGCCCACCAAATAAGATGCACACACAACAGATTGAAATACTAAATATTTTACTACTAGTATTTTCTTAGCAGTTTTAAGTCTTTATCAAAGTTCAGGAAATCCTAATAAGTTTTTCGGTGAGCTGTTAATGAACTTCTTAACAACTGGTCAGAGTCCAAGCACTAGGCAAAACAACAGTATCTAATTGAGTCGAGCAGATATCTTTCGCAAAAAATTGGCAGAAAGCCCAGAGGTAAATTAGTGAAGGCAGGAATGTTTGAAAATCATAAGCCAAAAACATGAAGAGCTGAAACAAGATTCTGGAACGGAATGGGGTTGTTCTCGGTGCCGAAGCGCGGCATGGCTGAACCTTAAATAGTCTAAGGGTGTGGCCAATTAGCCTGCAGCTCTACTCATGAGGAGGCCTCCTCTTGAGTAGCCACTCTTGCCTCTTAGAAGCCCTGCGAATCCTATCATCAAGAAGAGGCTCCTCCTCTTCTCCTGAGTCATGCACCTCAGGAGGTGCAGAAGGCCTTGGTTAATCTTCAGCCTCTGACACCACGTCCTCTTCGCTCTCAGGCTCGGGTGCCAGGAACACGGGCCGCTGGTATCATGCCACAACTGCGTCTCGGTCCTCGGGATCCAAGACCAGTTGTGCGGGACGCTGACGGGCCACAACAATTCCCATGCAATCAGCTGAAATGCATGAAAATTACATGATATGAATTATCAGGTCAATGCTATTGTAAGCAAATAGAATTATTTAATCTATTTAACTTGCAATTATTTCACATTGTCTCAAAACTTAGCAAGACAATTTATATTCTGAGGTAATAGGTGATAATAGGTGGTAATCAATAATAAAGATGTTTGTTATTGTCTAAAGATTCACAGTGAATCTTCTGTAGCTTTATGGAAATTTGCTACAGAAAAAGGTGGCAGCATTTGGTGATCCCCATATTCTTCACAACTCTTTTCTTTTTACTTTATACAGAGAGGTAGGTTAGGTCACCTAGAAACCACCAGCTGATCTCAATAAACTACTTCCTTTCTGAGGTCTAATGGTACCTCCTAAAAATGTAAAATTGATTTATTTCTATAAATAACTGAAACCATAAATCAGATTTCCAACCGCCTAAGTTTTTACCATATTAATATTAGTATATCCAAATCAAAGGGCACCAAGGGAATCGTGGCTACAATCTTCCCTGCAACAGCAATCATCAAATAAGGGTTACTTTCCTCCCTTCATTTCAAGATGCATCATCTCAAGATTCAAACACATAGAGTACAAGCAAAAGGGGCCATGATGTATGATGCCCCACCCCCATTCCTAGTATTATATATGAGAGAGAAAGGAAGTTCCATATTCACATTAGCCCTGGAGAAAGATATAGCTGCCTACCTTAGGACTGACACAGATAAATATGAGATTTGCACCTTTGTAGATGAAGAATCTTTTCCATAGTGACTGTAGAGAAAGCCAATAGTATGAATAGATCTGAAATACTTAAGTGTATTGTATTGTTTTTCATTTTTAAAATTCTTAGCAAATTCTTGTCATTTTTTTCAAAATACTCTTGTGATTTAGTTTTGAATGTTTTACATATTAATGCTAATGCTTTTATTTTAAAGGTGGAAAATTGTAGATTATTATATTAGTCGTGTTCGTGGGAATATACAGCTATTAGAACAAGTGGACTTGATTGGCAGAACAAGTGAAATGGCAAGGCTCTTTGGAATTCAGTTCTTGCATGTATTGACAAGAGGATCACAGGTAACCTTTAATTGCTTCAATTTAATTGTTTAAAAATGAATATATCCTTTTTAATTTGTGGAGAATTATAGTAAACATAAACAATTACTTTATGTTACAGACAAGCTATAGATTGCTTTAGCCAATCATTTCTTTTGGTTTCAGGTCTATCCTTCCTCTTTGAGAAGAGAGATTACTAGCCACAAATACTTTTAGTTCCTGAATTCATTCTAGATAGATTATATTGCCTGTTGTCTTATCTCTGGCACTTGCCGTTGGTCTCAGAATTGTGTTCTTGAGTACAGGCATTCCTTTGAAAAAGAAACATGGGATGCAGTTTTTGTTTCTGATTAATGTCTTATACCAGTGATTGATGCTGGGAGCTCCATATTATAGCTTTAATAATTAATATTTGTGAATAAATTGCTCCTGAGTTGTTGGACTTTTGTTCATCATAATGTTGATAAACATGCATTCAATTTTTAGGTTGGATTGCTAATTTCTGAGTTTTTGTTTTATTTAGTATCGTGTGGAATCAATGATGCTACGAATTGCCAAACCAATGAATTACATTGCTGTGACACCCAGTGTTCAACAGCGAGCTCAAATGAGAGCCCCTCAGTGCATTCCTTTAATAATGGAGCCAGAATCCCGTTTCTACAGTAATACTGTCCTTGTGCTAGATTTTCAGTCTCTGTACCCATCCATAGTGATAGCATACAATTACTGCTTTTCCACGTGCTTGGGACATATTGAAAACTTGGGGAAGTAAGTATTAATCACTTAAATCTCTATGCATGGTTGTATTGCTAATAGAATAAATGATTAGCACTCTTTTTCAGATTATATAAGTGACTATAGAATTCTAGGATACTTACAATTTCTCTTTTAAAAATTGTCTTGCCTATAGACAGATAATACAGGTAGTCCTTGCTTAACAAGTAGTTGTTTAACAAGTGTTTAAATTTACAATGACAAATTTACAGTCACAAAATATTTTTTCTCTCTCTGACATACACACACACACACACACACACACACACACACACACACGTGCACACAAAGTGAGTCACTGTTGAAGGGCTGCCTGCTGTGAGAGAATCTCAGCTCTTGGCTAAGAGCTCTCAGCTCTCAAAGGGCTGCTGATCAGCGTGGGAGCAAATCTTGGCTCCATATGGAGTTAAGATGTCCTCCCAGCAGGCAGCTCTCTTGGTCTGTCTCCTTAACAACTGGGAGTGCTGGGATTGTGTCGATCACATGGGCATCTTAATTAATGGCTGCTTTGCTAAAAGACCAAGATTCCAGTCCCAATTGTGATCGTAAGTCAATTACAACCTCTATATATGCAAGTTTTAAAATGCAATATAATTAATTGATATAATTGGCAATCTGGAGAAAGCATTTGCTTACACAAAAAGAAATAAAGAAAAAAAACATGGTGACTGTGCGGATTCAAATATATCATATTTTGCTAATTGTATTAATTAGCAAATTCATATAAATAAGCTAGAAAGGTACCCTACAGAACTCCTAACAATGATTTACAATTACAAAGTATTTTTCTTTTGATCTAAAAAAAGATTAGTAATCTAAATTTATTGAGAGAAATAAGTGAAACAAGTGAGATTTCAGCAATGGAATAGAAACTGGTATTTTTCTTTAGAGAAATTTATGAGTACAACTCTGTGTTCTGTTGCTGGCGGATTAAAAGCATCCTATTTTCCCAAACTGGTAATTAATAGCACAGCTTTTATCTGTTGTCTTTATTTTGTAGTGTTATTGTTGAGGATATTATTATTATTGTAAGAAGTTTGGTATTTCTGCTCAATTGAAAAGAGAGGCAAAAATTTATTCATACTTAACTGAAACTAGACAAAAAAGATTGTAAGATAGATAAGGAGAAAATAGTAGGCAAAGAAGTGAGTGAATTAATATAGAGGTTGCAAGCAGGAAAAGCTGGATCATGAGAGGGACTGAAAAGATGGACTGTTTAGAACAATTTATTCTTCCTTATTTTTTAGAAATGATGAATTTAAATTTGGATGCACATCTCTGAGAGTGTCTCCTGATCTGCTATACCAGCTTCGACATGATATCACAATCTCACCCAGTGGAATAGCTTTTGTTAAGGTACTTTATTTTATTTAGCAAATAATGTTGAGTTTGTAAAAGTGACTTCTGGTTTATATTTTGTCTTTAATTGTAAATAAATTCAGTTTCATATTCTAATAGTTTTGGGGAATAAACTATAGAATTTTAGGGAGAATAGTAGGTATTGATAAACAGTATTGAACTTAAAATTTAGTCGTCCTTTCAGCATTCAAAAGTGTGATGAGCAGCATTATCTATGGGGACACCCAGGTGTGCTTGGATTCAGAAGGATGTGACACTCAAAGAAGAGATTCATCTCTTGTCAGCCCTTAGGAAGAAGAACAAGGGAGGAGATTCTCTCTGATTCTGATTCTTACTGATTCATAGATCTTTTTTTATAATTTAAAGTAAGAAACTCAGTTTTAACCAGTAATTGGATAGAGAATTGAAAAAGAAATAACACAAAATTCTCCTGCTTTGACTTTGTTGGACCCCTTTCCTGTTATTAACCACAAGTTAATCTTCTTCCCCTAAGAAAAGTAAAAAGTAACAGGCACAGGAGAGCTTTAGTGAAATGAAAGGACTGCTTAAGGGCTGTCATATGAAGCTGTCATATTCTCAAAAGGCAAGTTGATTGGATAAGAAATTGAATAGAAAGTGGACATTGTATTTGAACTCCCAAATGCCAACCACAAAATTTAGCCCCAAAGGCATAATAAAGTACTCATGTCACAAAAAGGAAAATTTAATACGCATATATTAGCTTATTCACCCACATTTCTGCAGAATTGCAAGTAACATATCCCTACCTTAAAGAAAGAAATTAAAATAACACATCATTTCCATAGCTACCCTACTCACAAGGGGTCCTAAGCTATCCTAAAGAAAGAGGATGGAGCCAAGCTGCATTCCAATATATGTATAAATAAATAGAAAAGTTGAGTGGAAATCCTGAAGGAGGGTGTCAATTAAAGTATTAGAGACATTTGGAGACAGTTTGCCTCAAGATATTACTAAGAAAAAGACAATATTTACATGAGGATAAATAGTGCTATTACTATCAACCTTTCAATTACTGCTTTTGTTTTGCAACAGCCTTCTGTAAGAAAGGGTGTATTGCCAAGAATGCTGGAAGAAATTTTAAAGACTAGAATAATGGTGAAGCAATCAATGAAAGCTTACAAACTTGACAAAACTATCACTCGAATGCTTGATGCCCGTCAGCTTGGCCTTAAACTTATAGCAAACGTCACTTTTGGTTATACTGCTGCTAATTTTTCTGGAAGGATGCCATGTAGTGAAGTAAGTAATTGAAAACAAAATATTAACTTGTTAACAATAATGGAGGTTCGTTTTGATATAGTGTTTAAGGCACTGGAAACCTATCTGATCTACTTCTGCATGAAGCCTAAATCTGACCTTGAGTCAATCGCTCTCAGCCCTAGGAAGAAAGTGAGCCTAGGAAGAGGCAAAAACTTCCAGAAAACCCTGCTAAGCAAACTACAGGGACTTGTCCAGGCAGTCATGAGGAGCCAAAAACTGGATCAAAGTCACACACAAATATAGAATAACACATTAGAAGAAAAAAGGCTTGGTTTACTAACTGTAGTACAGGAATGCTGATTTAATTCAGATAATGCTGAGAACACATAGAACACAGAATAACAGGGCTGTAAGCTGGTTGGAGGTCTTCTAGTCAAACCCTTTGCTCATGAAGGAGACTATACCATTCGACAAATGGTTATCCAATCTCTTTTTGAAGATCTCCAGTGATGGAGCATCTGCAACTTCTGGCAAGCCGCTCTACTGATTAATTGTTCTACCTGTCAAAATCTTTACTTAATGCTAGTTGTAGAATAGGTCGACCCCACTCTTCTCTGTGACAGCCCCTCAAATATAGAGAAACTGCTGCCATGTCACCCCAGTCCTTCTCTTCATTAGACTAGACATGCCTAATTCCCACAACTGTTCATCATATAGTTTAGTCTCCAGACCCCTTATCATCTTATGTTCCTCTTCTCTGCACAAATATGAGCCAGCAGTGTGCTGCAGCTGCCAAAAAAAGCCAACTCATTCCTAGGCTGCAATAACAGAGCGATAGAATCAAGATCAGGTGAAGTGCTCGTACCTCAGACCTTGGTAAGAGCATATTTGGAATATTGCATCTAGTTTTGGTTGCCATGATATAAAAATGTTGAGACATTAAAAAGAGTGCAGAGAAGAGCAACAAAAATGATCAGGCAACTGGAAGCTAAAACATTAGAACATTTGCAGGAATTATGTATGTCTAGTTTAATGAAAAGAAGGACTAGGGGTGACATGATAGCAGTGTTCCAATATCTAAGGACTACCACAAAGAAGAGGGGGTGTCAACCTATTAGCCCCAAAGCAACTGAAGGCAGGACAAGAAACAATGGATGAAAACTAATTGAGAGAAACAACCTAGAACTAAGAAATTTCCTGGCAGTTAGAACAATTAATCAGTGGAACTACTTGCCTTCAAAACTTGGGGTGCTCCAACACTGAAGATTTTTAAGAAGAGATAGTAAGCCATTCGTCTGGAAAGGTATATACTAGGGTCTCCTGCTTGAGCAACTGTTTAGACTACAAGACTTCTAAGGTCCCTTCCAACTCTGCTATTTTGTAATTCTTTCAAGTAAATTAGAAATTGTTATGAGACATCTAAACTCCTGTTATAAACCTTTCCAGCCATTGAGATCTGCAGCAGAGGTGTTATGAAATTGTTATAGTCGCCCTCTGGGTATTTGCCACAGAGGAGATGATTTTTCACTTTGTCCTCAAAAGAGCCATTAAAACTGTTTGGGCAGCACTGTTAAACCCATAGATCCAAGGATTGCCAATTGATGGAAGTAAGAGAAAGTGTCTCTGTAATTTCTGGCTCCAGGAAATAAGTATATAAGTATATTTTGCTAATGCATTTTAAATGTAATGATCAGAAAGCCAAATTGAATGTATGTTAACATATTTTTTTAATCATCCATCTTTATTTTTACTCTGCTCTAAAGATTTTACAGGATGTATAAAACATTTCATATAATTTTATAAACAGTAGTAAGAGTATTGTAAATGAATGAAAAATGTATGATTAGGTGAAAGAAAATCTAAGATTTTTGTAATATGTCTTTTTAATCTCCAGATTGCTGATAGTATTGTGCACAAAGCCAGAGAGACCTTGGAACGTGCAATAAAACTAGTGAATGATACAAAGAAATGGGGAGCACGGGTTGTATATGGGGACACAGACAGGTAATTAAGAAAAAGCTTCCCAGCCAGTATTGTGTTGTGTTGTTTTTTGTTGTTTTAATCACATCAGACAGATTCATATGAAACAAACAATGTTAAGTTATGATATTTATATAGTTACTTACCAAGCACATCTAAATTGTATTAAAGTAAGCAAAATATCTTCACAATCCCCAAGGCATGTCACAACTTTTGAGTACCCCTAAGGTTTGGAAATTGAAAGTTGAAAAATTTGACACCCCATATAATATAAGAACTTTTGAATCTGTATAAGAATTTAGTTCAAACAGTAGAATAGAAAGTTGGCAGAATTTCTTCTCCAGGAAAAGGCAAAATTAGAACTAAAGGGTGAAAGTAAGCAGAAACAGTCTAGATATCCAGGACTGTAATTTGTGCAAAAGTGCCCATATGTCTTTTGCCATGTTATAAACTCTTATTGTGCTGCTTAAACGATTATGGGGAAAATTAAATAGCCAATTCTCTTGTTCTAGCATGTTTGTACTACTGAAAGGAGCTACCAAGGAACAGTCATTTAAAATTGGTCAAGAAATTGCTGAAGCAGTAACAGCTACCAATCCCAAACCAGTCAAATTGAAGTTTGAAAAGGTAAGATAAGTTTGAAAAGGTATTTTTGTCCTCAAGATAGTTTTACTATTCATTTCCTCATCTAACATTTCAAAGCATTTTAATTTTATAACAATTTCACTGTGCTTATATTTATTAGACTAAATTAGGAGTCTTTCACATGTTCAAAGCATATGAAATAGGTATTTCACCATTGACTTCTACAGGTAGACCTTGAGTTAATCATTCATTCATTCAGTAATCATTTGAAAAGCCCTAAAATGGTGCCTGAAGTTATGGCCATTGAAGCGTCTCCATAGCCATGTGATCAGAATTCAGGCACTTGGTAGCCTGCCCTCACTTATGACTGGAAGGATGCTTCAACTCCCCCCACCAGTCTATCTCCCCTTCCATCTATAACCTTTTGGCTTCCTGCATTCCATGGCCTCTACTGCCCTAGTGACCTTTACCACCTTCTTGCTCCCGCTGTGGCCAAACATGCTTAGCCTCGCCCTTCGTAAGGCAGCTGCTGGCCTCATGAAACTTCTTTTCAAAGTTGCGTGTGGCAGTTTCTTTGTAAGACCTGTGGAAGGTGGCCTTGTGAAGGGCCAGGATGGGCATGTATTTTGGGAGCAAATAGATGGCAAAGGTTAGCTTGGGCAACAGAGTTCTGGAGGACAAAAGCCTTTTCAGGGCAAGGTGGCAAGGGCAACTGGGGCTGGGGTTGGGCTTCACACAGCACAAAGGGACTTTCTGGTGCAGCACAGTTCTGTGGTCCTTTCCTTAGCTCCAGAGCTGTGACACACACCAGGAAGCTCCTTCGGACTATGCAAAGCCAGGCCCAGCCCAGTAGCATGGCACAAAGGGCAGTCTTCCAGGTATTACAGCAACTAAATTTGCAAATAGAAGTCTAAGCCTGTTACATACGGATATTGTCACTCAGAGTCTAAATTAAATGCTTTGTTGGAAGATTATATGTAAGCTTTTATATGAAGGGTATATAGTTTTAGAAACATTTGCATTTTTGATACTTTGCAATTTCTAATGTTTGTTTCCCTATTATAGGTTTATTTGCCATGTATACTGCAAACCAAAAAGAGATATGTTGGTTATATGTATGAAACATTGGATCAGAAAGATCCAGTATTTGATGCAAAAGGCATAGAAACTGTCAGAAGAGATGCTTGTCCTGCTGTTTCCAAGGTAAAATAGACATGAAGTATGCATTTTTGTTGACGGGTTCATTTTTTTGTTGATGAAAGTACTAATTGTAAAAGGAGGGATGACTTCCTTGTAAATTGCCCAGAGCATTTGATGGTAGACAAGTGCAGTAGTGTTGCCCAATGCCTTCATCATTTCAAGTATCTTTAAATGAATTTTGAAAGGACAACTGAAAACATGCTTTCTTTTTCTTTTCCAGATACTTGAGCGTTCCATTAAGCTACTATTTGAAACACGTGATATAAGTCATATCAAGCAATACGTGCAAAATCAGTGCATGAAATTATTAGAAGGGAAGGCTAGCATGCAAGACTTCATCTTTGCAAAGGAGTACCGAGGAAGTTCTGCATACAGACCTGGTGCTTGTATTCCAGCTCTAGAGATCACAAGGTAGTAACAATAAGTAATAGGATGTTAATATTCCATTTGATATTAAATCATTTATATTAGGGTGAGTAGGAAGAAATACTTTCATATCGTCCAAGAATATTGAAAGGTTTCACTTTGTTAAGGTACTAGCTAAATACCCATGCTCTGCTATTGAACTGTGTGATCGGGCTTAATAAATCAACATATACAGCTTGAAAATTAATGAGTAGTTGCAATCAGCCTCTCCTCTCCCCTTCTCTCCTCAGGCTTGCCCCACAGAATCCTCTCCTCTTCTATCCCCCTTCTCCCTCAGCCTGGCCCTATAGAGACTTATCATATCCTATCCCCCTTCTCTCCCTCAGCCTTGCCCCACAGTAACGCCTTATATCCTATCACATTCTGTCCCTCAGGATTGTCCCACAAAATCCTCCCCCATCCTATCCCCTTCTCTCCGTCAGCCTTGCCCCACAGAACCCTCCCCATCCTATCTCTTTCCCTCCCTCAGCCTTGCCCCACAGAATCCTCTCCTATGCTATCCCGTTCTCTGCAGAGATATTTTCAGGTTGGGAGGGAGAGTAGAACGTCTAACTAATTAGCATCAGAGCATTTAATACTTTTTTACAGCCTATCTACTGACTTGGGGATGAGTTTGACGATACTTGTGTGCAGCTTCCCTTACTTGTGTTTTTCCTAATCACATGACCTACAGATCTTTACAAAAGATCTGTAAATCTTTTTCTGCACTTTTTGCCTCTTTTCCCTTTAACTGGTGTTACAGTAGAAGGAACAGATTCATCTGAACTGAGGAGGAAAATAAGGGGGGGAAATCTGTTTCTGCCTACCAGCATCCATTGGTATTCATCTGGCCAGCATCCTGTTAGTGTGTGAGAGAGTTGAGGGGTGTTTGGAAACTCAAACAGTATTTGCTGTGTAAACAAGGAGGAGACAGGAAGGAGTCTGTGCATGGCTTAGCGCAACTGTTCTGTAGTAAAGCTGCTTGCTGCTATGAAAGCAAAAGCGAAACTGAAACTCCTCTGCTTGTGTTTTGCATTTGAATCAGATTTCTTTTCAAGTTGGGAGGGGGAGTAGAACTCCTTAGCATCAGAGCTTGTTAATAATAATATAAGAAATACTCACGCTTCGATGGTCATTTTGAAAAATCCTTTCTTAGTGAACATCTAGAAGTCAAGAGGAACATATGTGGCAAATTTCAAGTTTGTAGGCTTTATGGTTCTGGAGATTTCGGGTTTTTTTTGTAGATTCACATTTATACCATCAGCCAAGTCTGAATTCTTACGAATTAATTAATTAATTAATTAATTAATGACCTTCACTACAGGTAATCCTCAACTTATAACAGTTTGTTTAGTGATTGTTCAGAGTTGCTGTGAAAAAAATGATTTATGACCATTTTTCACACTTAATCACTGTTGCAACATCTCCATGGTCATGTGGTCAAAATTCAGACATTTGGCAACTAGCCAAACAACTGTGTTACTAACTTAACTGCAGTGATTCATTTAACAACCATGGCAAGAAAGGTTGTAAAAACTCACTTAATAACTCTGTCATGTAGCAACAGAAATGTTGGGGTCAATTGTGATCATAAATCGAGGACTAGCTGTATTTTTATTAATAATTCAAAATGGTGAACATATCGAATACTCCTTCAGTCTCCCATTTTTTCCACAACAACCACCCTTTACGGTGGGTTGGGCTGAGAGAGAATGACTGGTCTAAAGTCACTCAACCAGCTTTTAGCCTAAGGTTGGACTACAACTCACAGTCTCCTGATTTCTAGATAGGAACATTAACTCCTAGATCAGAGTGGCTCTTATAGCTTTATCTTGTCTTAGTTTCCTTATCTTAGTTTTAAAGTATGGTTCTTTCATTTTCCATATTTTGCATAGTGTTAATTGATAGAAGTGATGTAAAGGAACTGCAAGAAATAAATCTAAACTGTCAGATAAAATTAAAGTTTCTTTGAATTTTGGGGTTTCTGTCACTTCTACATGCAGTAGATGAATTTTGAAACCTAATGTTGTATCTCCCCACAGAAAGATGCTTGCTTATGACCGACGGTCTGAACCACGTGTTGGTGAAAGAGTTCCATATGTCATTGTTTATGGCATGCCAGGATTGCCTCTCATACAGTTGGTTAGACGGCCCATTGATGTTTTGCAAGACCCAAATCTGAGGCTGAATGCAACCTACTATATAACCAAGCAGATTCTTCCTCCCCTGGCTAGGATCTTATCTCTCATTGGCATAGATGTTTTCAGTTGGTATAATGAATTACCAAGGGTGAGTAAGTGAAGTAGTAAATATAATGCATGATTGTACGGTGGAAGTGAAAAAATGAGTATATGAGCATTGTAAATATACCAATTTTAAAATATATCAAATTACCTGGGTTTCAGATTGAATTTAATATTTAAGAGTGGCAAGATTTGAGCTGAATTATTCAACTTCGTTACTTCCCCTTTTACTGCTCCAGATGTCCGATAATTTTTTAAAGAATTTTTTTCAACACAGCTAGTATTGAATTATTCAACGCTAGCTGTCAAATTTCCAGCAGTTGCTTCATTGTGTAAATGGCAGAAATAATGGACCTTTTAGAGAACATCACCATCCTCAAAGCTTCCACCACAATAAAATTTTGAAATATTATATTCCTGTGGCTCTTTGATTTAATTTAATTTAACACTTTGGAGATTCCATTGGCTCTCCCTTAAATCAAACCATACCTTCAAAACTCAAGCTCTCAAAGGTAAAATTAATTGGTTGACTTTTGCTAACAGTTCTTGACAGTTATTAAGGAATGTAGAATGACAAGACATAGTGAGGAAAATATAAATGAAGATAAAGTGATGCTGATGGAGGAAAAGCTTTGGTGCATATGTATCCTACCAAATATATTTTACTTTGTTTGATGTGCCATATAGATCCAGAGAGTGTCTACAATGTCTCGCACTGAGCAAGAATGCCGAAAAGGAACAATTTCCCAATATTTCACCACTCTACATTGCCCTGTGTGTGATGAATTGACACAGCATGGAATCTGCAATAAATGTAGGAGCCAACCGCAGCATGTTATTGTAATGCTAAATCAGGAAATCAGAGAGTTGGAGCGCAAACATGAACAAATAACCAAGGTGGGAATAAAACTGGTAGAGAATAATAGTCTGTTTAACTTTTTGCAACTGGGACACATTACTTGAAACAAATAATTTATGAATTTTCACAAAAGGTGTTCTGAAAGATTGAGCAGATACTCGGATAAACTAACATGCTACTTGTAACTATTAGATCATTTTCTAGATGCATGTAATAGGGAGGTTGGAACTCTTACAAATATTTTAAATACTTTCTAAAAGAGTAAGAAGGAAAAAAAATAACATACTTTTTGCATACTTTTTATCTGGAAGGACTGGACTGGGAGCTTTGTTTAGTACCTTTACTCAAAGATAATTTGTGGGATAAGATTTTATTTTAATATTTCACATTTTTCTGACTTGTACTGTAATATCTGCAATAAACAGTGATAATGACAAAGTGAACATTATGTTAAAAATTATGCTGTCACTCAAATGATATTATGTAATTGTGTCTCAATGTCTGATGGATACGAAAAGCATGGCATTTTTGTGATGATGTCAAACCGCACCCTCCCAAGAACAGTAATTGTATAGGATTATGAGAAAGTATATAAAAATCATTGGGTTCTTCATGGCAGTTTATTACAGAGAATGTGTTTTGTTTTGGGGTTTGGTTTTTGTTTTTTTTGTTTTTTTGGCTCTTAATTTCTATCCAGAGGCATTTTACATTCAGTCAGAAGCTGGGATGTGCTGATCAGCCTACACTGTGCACAATTATTAGGCAAGCTGTATTTTTGAGGATTAATTTTATTATTGAACAACTGTGCTCTTGGTCAATCCAAAATGTTAATAAACCTCAAACCTGAATATTTAAAAAAGTAAAAGTGAGGTTATGCCTTTCTTAGGAGAATATCTATGTGTGCACAATTATTGGGAAATTATTAGTGTGCAGAATTATTATGCAACTAAATAAATTGAAAATTTTCCCATCTCACTCATTTATTTTCATCTGTTAAAGTGAGAATAATAAACAACTCAACATTTACAAATAAACATTTCTGACAGTTCAAAAACAATATCAGTGACCAATATAGCCACCCTTCTTTTCAATAACAAGTCATAAGCCGTCCATTCATGGAGTCTATCAGTTTCTTGATCTGTTGATGATCAACTTTTTGTGCAGCAACAACCACAGCCTCCCAGACGCTGTTCAGAGAGGTGTACTTGTTTCCTTCACCGTAAATCTCCCATTTAAGAAGGGCCCACAAGTTCACAATAGGGTTTAGGTCAGGTGAGGAAGCCGGAGGGGGGGGGAGCATGTCATTCTTTCATCTTTAAAGCCTTTGGCCTATTGGCTAGCCACGCAGTGGAGTACTTTGATGCATGCGATGGAGCTTTGTCCTGTATAAAAATCATTGTAGTCTTGAAAGATGCAGACTATTTCCTGGATCACTGCTTGACGAAAGTGTCTTCTACAAATTGGTAGTAGGTTTGGGAGTTTATTTTGAGTCTATCTTCAACCTGAAAAGGTCTAACTACCTCATCTTCAATAATACCAACCCTTATCAGTACCCCACGTCCACCTTGCTGGCATCTGAGTCGACCTCCACTTTGCTGGCATCTGTGCCCATTAAACTGATCCAGCCATGGGCATATCTATCTGGTCTGTCAAGGATCACTCTAATCTCATTAGTCCATAAAACCTTTGCAAAATCTGTCTTCAGATATTTCTTGGCCCAGTCTTGTTGTTTCAACTTATGTGTCTTCAGTAGTTGTAGGACTTCAGCCTTCCTTACCTTGGCCATGTCTCTGAGCACTGAACACCTTGTACTTCTGGGCATTCCATGTAGGTTGCAGTTCTGACATATGACAGCACTGGAGATAATAGGTCCCTGGTAGCTTCATGTAGGATTCTTCTCAAATCTTTGGCAGTTAAGGTGTGTTTTTGTGTCTCAACATGTTTCTTCTGACCCTGTTGACTATTTGCAACAAAATGTTTGATGGTTCTGTGATCACGCCCCAATATCTTAGCAATTTCAAGGGTGCTGCAACCCGCTGAAAGATGTGTTACAATTTTTGATTTTTTGGAGTCAGTTACATCTCTTTTTTTAGCCCATTTTGCCTCAGGAAAAGAAGCTGCCCAATAATTATGCACACCTTGATATAGGGTATTGATCTCCTTAGGCCACACCCTCCCTCATTACACAAATACACATCACCTGATATGCTTATGACAACTAAGCATTCAAGTTTATACAGGTTGGAGGTGGAAAATATGCATAAAAATGATGATACTGTCAAAATGCTCACTTGCCTAATAATTGTGCACATGGTGTAAATTTGTTCTATATCAACGTTGTATGTTATTCCTTACTCCATTCTGTCAGATTTTTTTATTTTTGCTCTAAAAGGGAGAGGCTTAGAAGAATTTTACCTAAAAGATAGTTTCCTGTGATTAAAAAAACACCTGGAGGAAAACCCATATAATCATTCTGTGCATTTTTCTTTAATACAAATTTCAAAGTACCCAAGTTATAACATAGTGAATATTTTCTAAAATCACATTTTTCAGACACATGTGTTTTGCATATATCTTTCCCAACTATATTGTTCTGTACTAAATATGAGAACATACAGAATGTACCCTAGTGGATGTCTGTACATTGCTGCTGGTTATGCTGTAATTAGCTCCAGATTGGTAAGATTATAATATGTCACTTCAAAGGAAAACAGTGGCAGATTTTTTTCCATTCCATTTTTCCCAATTCCCTCTCTCATTGCAACATCCTATGTAGCTACATAGAGGATACACGGCTGAAAGTTAGACTGGATAGAGAGAAAAAATCCCAGATGACTGTTGCCAAGAAAACATTCCAGGTTGTCTTCGATTTACAACCAGTTGCTTAGTGACTGATTGTTCAAAGTTATAACCGCAGTGAAAAAAATGACTTATGACCATAAGTTTTCATACTTAGGACCATTGCACGAACTCCAGAGTCACATGGCACTGGGGCACTTCGCAACTGGTATATACTTATGACAATTGCACTGTCTGTCTGTCTGTCTCAGGGTCATGTGATCACCATTTGTAACCTTTCCCAGCCAGTTTCTGTCAGACAGTCAATGGAGGAGGCCAGATTCACTTAATGACTGCATGATTCACTTAACATTGGCAAAAGAAAAGATTGTAAAATGGAGAAAAACTCACTTAACTGTCTTGCTTAGCAATGGAAATGTTGAATTCAATTGTGGTCTAAGGCAAGGACTACCTGTAATATATTAATGTAATCATTACAATTTGGCCTTGGGAGATTTTTATCTTTTAGCATATAAAAGGTTTGATTTATCCAGTAAGGTTGGATCAGTTCATCGTCCTCTGGATACTGACAAGCATTTTAGGCATGCACTGTTTTTCAGTAAAGAAACTTAACGTCAATATTCTGGAAAGTATAGACTTAACAAATGGTTGAGTATATATTTTGTTTTAACTTTTAAAGTAATGGCATTTATCCAATGGACCATATGTTCCGTTTATCATTATGCATTCTTAGCAGTCTTCAACACTATGTTTCATTCTGATTTTCAGGGTCCACAGATCTTCAGGGTCGGTGGAAGACTATAGGCTTGAAATGAGTTTGTAAGGATTTGGTGGAAATCATGTATTTTCATGCATGAAATCAAAACACCTTGTGTCAATCCTTAGAGGAGGAATAACAGTGTAGTCGCCCCCGTCCCAGGCATGCAATACTTACAAACTTTTTCCAAAATCAAGAACTAGAAACATGAAAGATTGTACAATTTCATGGATTATCAGCATTTTAATGTTTTCTTCATTATTTTTTGATGACCACATTACTGTTTGAGATGCTTTAGGACCATTTGCGATATTCCTGATCAATGGCCATTTTAGTTTTCCCAGCCTCCTTTTATTTATTTTATTATTATTTATTTATTTATTTTCTCAGTGAGAGGCTGAGAAAATTTAAATGTCTTCTTTTCTATCTGGTCTTGCGCATAATTACTTTGAACAGAAATAGCCATATACTATCTTATACTAATTATGTATTTTTTTCCAGTTAAGTATATTTTGCACTAATTAATTATATATTCCTCTAGATATGCAAGAATTGTACAAGTTGCTTTGATCGACAGATACCATGTGTTTCATTGAACTGTCCGGTGCTTTTCAAAGTCTCCAGAGTGAGCCGAGAATTATCTAAGGCACCATATCTTCGTCAACTACTTGATCAGTTTTAGATTGCCTAATGTCACAGGATTCCAGGTGCTATTTTTGTTTTCAATGTTTACCACTCTAAAACTGTTCTGCATGGTCATTCAATTTCATCTTGTCCAGGATTTTCATACATTGTTGACGTGTTCTAAAAATAATGAATGTTTGTTCTAAGTAAATTAAAATACATTTGATAATCT
>JANHGD010008634.1:120651-130909 GCA_027560375.1 Imantodes cenchoa | reverse complement strand
TCCAGTTGCCTCTTGAAAAAGCACCTTTGGGACAACCATGACCTGGATGACTGAGAATCTGCACAGGCAATAGTAAAACACTTTATAAATGGTGCAAAAAAATCAAAACATCTTCAATAGTGCTTATTTCCGTATTATGCAACACCACCAACTGAAACTGCCCACTTGGAAAGAAGAACCATTGCTAATCAGTGCCTTCATTCTCTAATCCTTGAAAGCAGTTCCAAAAAAAGTACCATCATCAGTGGTATCAAATATTTAATGGCTGCCATGCTCCTTGGCCTGCAGACATTTCAGCCATGCCCAGAGGCAGAGGGGCAGGATCTGGCTCTTTACTGCTCTTCCTGATTTCTGAACTACACAAGCAAAAATCTTGCTAGTCAGTAAAGCAAAAATAGTTGCCTTCTGAATTAAAAAAAAATATTTGTATTTATTAACAATAAATTTCACTTAAGGCCAATAGCATGCTAAAATATTTTTAACTATATTGTGGAACACAAAGAAACGGGTACTTTGTCCCTATGTGCCATGACAGAAAATTTTCCTGTGCAAAGGAATTCTCAACAGGCCCTCTTACTATGTTTAGACTAGGTGGGCAGAATCAATTTTTGGCATTTTAGCTGCCAGCCAATAGCTTCACTTGCAGCTTCTCCAAGCTTTTCCCTGAAATACTTTCAAGTAGCATTTAAAAGCTCCACATCTCATGCCGATATTGATTCCAGTCCACCTGCCACTCCACTTTCTGTGACTGCTGTGAGAATCTATTACTATCAACAAACTACAAACAGTTTTTGTGTGGCATTTGTAAGTATGCCACAAGCACCAGCAAAATACTATGACGGAGAGCAAGCTCATCACAGTACATGCATTTTACATCACTGCTTTCTAATCTCTACATCAATGTTATGTCAATATTAGTAGACATAGAGTAGTTAGTATATTAAAACTTTGGAAGACTATAAAATTAAACAGTTCAATAGGTATTACATCAGTGATTTCCTGATTGGCATCTTGCCTCTTGTAGAGTACCAACTATTGTAATTAGTTCTTGTGTATCTTTTTCCTCTACAAATATGTATCATTTTAGAATCACATTTGTAAAGATAACACTATAATTTTTCTATTACTCATCACCCATTATTTGTCTCTATAATCTCCATGGTTACTCAAGAGTAATCCAATTTTAATGTATTTTATTTTTCTTGTTCTCGTAAAACCAATTATTTCCTCTGTTTTGTAAAAGCTTGCTTGTTTGTTGCTATTCTTCATGAAATAGTTTTTCTTGTCCTTCATAATAAAGTCTATATCGACTTCACAATAAAGTCTATATAACAACTTTGTTGTTGCCCAAGGTTTTCATCATTTTGTTTTCCCTGATATAGCTTATTTTGAAAGACAACTGAATCCTTTTTCACTTTCTAATGAAAAATCTAATACAGCATATTTGTAATTGATTCCATAATAGACAGTTCTATTATTATTATTCAAGAAAAATAGCTTTTTCCAAATCTCCAATAAATACACTATTTCATTTTTATTAAAAAAATTATTGGAACACACAAGGAAAAAAATCATATCCAAGCAATAATTGCAATACTTAAGGCAAATAACATACTGTAGAACGAAGTATCAAAAGGTGTAAGTCAAAGTGTTTCATAGTTTTTTGTACTATTAACTTCAACATGCACACATCCAAAAAGATGTAATATACACACACTGTTGGGAGACATGATCTTCCCCAGTGATATTAAGGGTTACATTCAACAATAGGTAAGACAACGGCCACTCATAGCCATCAGGTTCCCTTGGTCTTCTTTCCCCACAATTTGACCTGCACTCAAAGTGCCCTCAGAATAACTTCAGTCGTGTTTATTGGTGCACAGAGAGAAGACAGATTCCAAACTCTCAAAAGTGTCTATTCCACGTGTATATTAATATTCAGTAACGTCAGGCAACCTACTATAAAAGCTGCAGCAGTAGTTAATTATCTAGTAAGAATAAGAATCATTAAAATGATCCTCGTCATCACAACTCAATCATAATTTACAGTGGTATAGAAACACTAACATTGCATTTTAATCACATCTGGTGTTCATTTTACACTTACAAGCATCTAATTCTGACAGTTAAAATATTATCAGTGAATATATTTTGATCAAGAACTTTTAAAAAATGATCAAAATTTCATTATTTCTCCAACGCTAGCCACAATAAGGCTTTCAGAATCGTAAATACTGGTACTGTAGAGATAATTAGCACTGATTTTTCTTTTCACAATGACAATATTTAATTTTTAAGAAATTCACTTTTTCAATTAGCCTCCCCAGCCTGATTGTATCTAAATATTATGGTTCGAAATTCCTTTAATCTTTACCCAACACAAAGATCCTGCTGATTAGGAATTATGAATGCTGCAGTCAAACACATCTAAAAGGCACAAATTGGGAAAGGTGGCTTCAGTGCATATCACCAACTCTTGATAGATTTATAATTTTCAATTATAGTTATGTCCACTTTATTTATTTATTTATTTATTTATTTATTTATTTATTTATTTATTTATTTATTAAGTTTATATGCCGCCCAATCCCGAAGGACTCAGGATATCTTATCAATTTGCTGAAAATTGGTTTTTGAAAGATACCATCAGATTTTTACTGATTTATACTTTATAATAGAACATTTCTGAGGGGAAGTTTCTTAGTTTTTAATTTTAAAACTGAATTATCCAAGAAATTACACAATCAAGTACAACAGTATCATGCTATATAAATATAAGGTCACTTAATAGTGCGGCTGGGATGACAACAAACACACCATTTTATTTTAAATTATAATTCCGTACTTGAAAATTCAGGTAGAGAAAAACAACCCAGTTTACATTTTGAAACGATCAAATTTCTGAGACACAAATTCACCTTCCTTAAATTCTGCAATGGACTACAAGATTTATTTCAGAAATCCCAAAGCAACCATGGGATTCCTCTTGATATTGCAGGTGATCTTCCCCCTGCTTTGCAAGCATGACCTGAGATTATACTGCATCGTTGCTAAACTCAATGAGCAATCTTAACTCCAGTTTATTCAATTCACAGTTACTATAACTAATATATCAGTATAAACTCAAATCCTTTTCAGCAATTATTTTCATTATACAAAGTGCTTCCAAGCAAAATTTTAAAATACGTATTTGCTAATTTAACCGTAACTGGTCATGTACTTATTTTTATAAAAAATAATTCTTTTTGTTAAATAGGATAGAATATATTTAGGATTCAATCTAAACACATGAACTGTTGAGTTAGAAATGCAGAGGTCTTCAAGGATTGATTTTCCAGATTTATCTTGTTTCCAGAGATGACCTCAATGAATTGAAGATTCTTATTCTTCAGCCTCTTGTAGGACAGGACACAGATTATAAACATAAGCCAACAATTAGAACAAGAGTCCCCAACCCCAAGCCAGACTGTGGCCCATTGGTAACCGGGCTGCACAAGCAGTAGACGAGCATACGTATGCACAAAGCTGCATTGGTGGAAGTGGCGCACACACGAAACCATCCCCTCTCCACCTGCTGTCCCCTCCGATAAGCCGATCCAGAAAAGGATCATTGGAGTAGAAAACAAGTTCTGTTTATTCATTCTAATTACAGTTTTCACTCTGAAACACTGAAAAAATATTGAAAGAAGAAATTTAGGAAACATTCTACTTTGTCTTTCAATCTTTCTCATGGTTAAACAAAAGGGTTCCACTCCTTTCAGAAGTTACCGCTTCCCTCAGACTTTAAAATAAAAAGGCCTTGCTTAGAATTCAGCAAGCTTACCACCAACATTGAAATAATGTATAATGTTAAAGTTGAAATTCTGCTCTGAAATTTTTTTGCAGTACAATAAGACAACTTAATCATTCTTATTTGAACTCTTCTGTTTTGGGGATCTGACGGCAAGTACAGGAGAAGAATTAAACGACACATTCTCTGAAGGAGGCTGGCTGGAGACGGTGGTAGTAAATTCTCCTTGGATCTTCTTTGAGGTCTCTATGACAGAGTTCTGGAGTGTGTCATTCATCTCAATTATTTCAAAGTCTACTTCATTCCATTCTCTGATTTCATTATCCTCATCATCATCTTCAGGATAAGTGCTGGACAATAACGCTTCTTGAACTTCCCTGTCTCCAGCATCCTTCAATTTAACATCATCACCTGATGCCGCTACTTTACACATCACAGGGAACAGTACGGCTGTCATGACAGCGGCTCCCAATGCACTGTACATGAGCACTGGGAGAGTGGGAAAATATCCTTGAAGGAAGCCAACCGCCGCAGGAATACACATTTCTCCTAGAGCTGCACCCATGACAAACATTGCTGCAGATTTCCCTTGAATAGTGGTGTACTGCTCTATCCAAGATATGCCACTGGGAAAGATAGTAGCCATGGAGGCACCATACACTGCGGAACCAACCCACAGGGCAACTGTGTGTACATTGAAGAGGACCAAGAAGAGTGACGACACAGTAGAGCCTACGATACTTATCAGGATCATAGATCCAGGATAAGAGCAGGTTGCAAAACAGATTGCCAATCCTCTGCAAGCGGCAAAGGTTCCCCAAAAGAGAGAGTTCAACCCTGCTGCTTCTGTTTCTTTCATAAGGGCGTAGGTTTTTGCGTAAGTAAAAATGTAGGAGCCATAGGTTACCTCTGCTCCAACGTACCAAAAAAAAAACACAGAAAGAAGTACTATGAGAGCATGGTGATATTTTGCGATTTGGCATTTCTGCATGGGAAGTTTTGTTCTACCTCGAACAGGAATACTCCTCAAATATAAAGTAAAGAAAAACAATGCGACAAGCAAGAGGTAAGTGCCAATCACAGCATAAGACCACACAAAATTCCAGTTTAAATAAAGCTTCGGCAACAATGTAGCACCAGGAAGAGAATTCATAGCTGACTGGTTATGAATATTGCTACCCATATGTAGCTGCAATTCAAGGGCGGAACCACCCAGGGCCATCTTCGCCAGGATGGGAGCTACAAAAGCTCCAAGGGCAAAACTGAAATGCAAGGCCTGTATGTGAGGACCAGCTTCCGCTTGCCATGTGTCCAAAGCCAGAACATTCCCACCTGAAAGATAAAAGATCCAGGGTCAAATTTTCATATTAAAAAGTTTCATAGACTTACATGACATCTTCACCTAAGGCCGTGATGGCGAACCTATGACACACGTGCCAGAGGTGGCGCACACAGCCCTCTCTGTGGGCACGCTTGCCATCACCAGCTGCTCTTCTGCTTTCCGATGCACCAGCCAGCTGCTCTTCACGGGTGCCAGAGTGCCTGAAATCGGTGCCAAAAATGGCCATTTTCTAGTTTCCAGTTTGGCTCTTGTGGTAAAGGTACCAGGTTAGAAACCAGGATGTGAGTTTTAATCCTGCCTTAGGTATGAAAAACTGCATGAAAAACAGCCTGAAAACAGTCCCAAAATGTCCAAAAAACAGGCATGCGCGCACCAGCCAACTGGTCTTCGGGTTTCTGGCGCTCCGGCATGCGCACATGCATGCACATTCTGGTTTGGGCACTCGGTGCCAAAAAGGTTCACAACATGACCTAAGATATGCCATTCCCTTCATATTCCAACTTTCATCTTTTCAAGGTAGGTACTACACTTTTGCAATTTTGTCGTCACGAAAGCAATCTTTTCCCTTGCTGTCTTGTTTCTTTATTATTACAGGTCATTCCTGTTTTCAACTTTGTGAAATGACCACAAACACAACATAGGAGAGAGAGTCATGGGATCCTCCAGATCAGTGGTCACCAACCAGTGTTCCGTGGATCACTGGTGGTCCACGAGAAAAATTTGGTGGTCCGCAGAAAAATTATTTGCATTTTTATATTGCACTAAATACTATTTATATATTTTTAATTCATATTAGTGGTACGTGGGATTTAAAATTATGAATTTAGTGGTCCCTGAGGTCTGAAAGGTTGGTACCCCTGCTCCAGATGTTGCTGGACTCCAATTCCAACAGTCCAAATTAATGTAGACAGAAGTAAAAGGAACTGGAATCTCTAGAAGCCAAAGCTGTCTATTATTATGATGTGCCAGGACTAAGGAGATCCAAACTCAATTTTATCCTCAGCCATGGCAGTTCAGTAGATGAATTGGGACTAGTTATTCTTTCTTAGTCCAACCTAGTTTCCAGGAGAAAAACTGAAGCTGCTCTAAGAAAAACAAAATATAAATCTAACCAGAAGTAATAAAATAAGTTCCAAGTACACTGCCATTCATCTGATATTCTATTCTTACGGAAGGGCTATCTCTTCTATATGTTCTCTTCATTTTTTGATTTCTTTAAATTACTTTTTCTTATGGCTACACTTTCCTATATATTATATTTCAATGAAGCCCAACTTAGGAAGTGGCCACTTAAAATGTCAATTCCAATTTATTATATAAAAAAGTTAAGAAAATAGAAATAGTCAATAATAAGAGTAGAAACACGGAAAGTGTAAATAACAATGAAGTTGTAATGGAAAAGCTGTAAAAGTGGTTAGTTTTCTCTATGTTTGTTTTGTCGTATGTTTTTGTATGTTGTTTTTTTTAATATGTTGTTTTTAAAGAAAAAACTCTATAAAAAAGTTTTTTTTTTTAAAGGCCAATTCCAACTCACTGTTAAGTGCCAGAATCCAAATTAAATCATCATGTCCATATAAATACACCCAGTGAACAGAAGCCCACCACTTTTCTGGACAATTGGTTCTACTATGCTACTAAATTATTTCCAGCTTTCAGTTGGAATTTTTCTTGTTGTAACTTCAACATAATATTCTGTATCCTGAACTCTGGAATACTAGAAAACAGGCCTTGATCTGCCAATTACTCTACTCTTCTGGCATTTGAAGAGTATTATAATATCCTCTCTCAGTCTTCCGAAGGATAAACATTCGTAATTTCTTCAAAACTATCCCTAAATATATTTGTTTCTCTAAAATCTTAAATATGGCGTTCAGAACTAGACACAATATACAAACTAAAGGTTCTATAAATACAGATTAAAGTGGAATTATTACTTTCTATGATTTCCAAAGTATACCTCTGTTCATTTAATATCCACTTAGAGGTTTAGCAGGATCAGACCAACTTAATACTTAGACTACCAGAGAACTATAGGACTGTATGTTATTTGGCAAGCCAATTCCTTGCTGTTGTTAAGAAAACTGCATGAAGGTGTCCAATAGTCTTACTCTTTTAAACAATCTTTTGGCTTTCTTCCTTGCTCTCTCACTCAGTCCTGGTCTGAGTCACCTTTCCATGTCTCTACCATGGAACTATAGCATTTCTCTTTATCCCCTCAGCAAAAACAATGATTTCCTGTAACCATCAGCCAGAACATTACTGAAGTACTTAAAGCACCAATAACTGAAGGTTGGATTTATCAAATAGTTGAATTGTTTTTTCAGTCCACAGAATATCCTGAAACATCTGTACCACATCAACTGGATTTGACACCATATAGACAAAATTTTACACATCACATTCTTTTCAATGAATGCATTCCATCTGTAAGTGCACGTATGTGAAGAAATCTTTCTATATACAAATTAACTATCTTAGAGCTAAAGTACATACAATTCTCAACCTCTGAATGTTTACCCAATCCATCCTCAGAAGAGCATGCAAACAGGAAAAGTCAACTACAACCAGGTGGTGAAATTTAGTTTGGCCTTTGGTCAAATAAGGAAATTTGCAGGTTCAACTGTTTTGTGCACATAATACACACTTAGCAATATATTAGGAACACATAATTTATCATAAAGGAATGCAACACAGTCCTATTGAATGATTCCAACATGATGGAAGGACAAAATAGATCATATGTGTGGAAAGATTTTTTTTTTTTACCTGTATCCAGAATTCCCATTGCAAAACCAATGACGGACATCACGGTTGTTAACAAGATGGCTTTCTTACACCATGGAATAGCATACAGACCTACTGTTGTACCCAGCATAGATAAACCTATAAATATAATTTGAAATTTTCAAACAGAACGTTTTAAGAATTAAAATTCTCATATTTCATTTTAAACCCAGTAAATTCAAAGCCAGTAAACATTTTATTTGTATTTAGAATTACCGGTATTACTATATCATGAAGAAATGTAGCTTATTTAATGTAGCAGTCTTATATCAAATGAAAGTCACGTGTTGGGCTGCAATCATAAGCATTTATTATTTGGAATAACACTACTGATCTCTATGGGGCTTTCTTCTGAATAGTATATTTTGGATTGTCTTATTAGTTTCCAGAAGATTGCTCAATGGTTAGAAAGCCTTGCTTCAATAGTTTAGAAATACTGCAGCATAGAAAACAATTTGCTTCATCAATTTAAAATTGCTTATCATCCTTCCCCAAACCTTGACTTCTTCAGAATTCTGAAGAGTTCATTTGTATGCTGTCCATTCCTGACATTGTTAAGTGGCTAACAACCACAAACTTCATAAAATAATCACTCCAACAACTACGCCAATAAATCCACCCCAAATGAAATTTAAAATCCCATCATAACAGATGAAACAAAGTATATGAAGTCATGCAACCACCACTACATGCAAATTCATAACATACTTTCCTCCTGGGCTACCTGGAAAAGCCGGGTTTTATCTGCTTTCCAAAAGCCAGGAGAGAGGGGACTGACCAGATCCAAGGCATAATAGCAGCAATTGCAAATGCCTGTTTCCTAGGCACCTTCAGATGGCATTCTTGAACAGATGAGATCTGGACAGAAATTATTTCATCTGACTGGATGGGCAGATGAACATGGAGGAGGTGGTCCCTGAGATAACTGAGTCTGGAGCCATGAGACTTTAAAGGTGACAAGAAGCACCTTCAACTCCATCCTGTAGCCATCTGGCAACCAATGAAACCCCCAAAGCAGTGGCGTCACCCAAGTATAATGAAAAATACTCAGCCCTGACCAGCCTGCCAAGTTTTAGACTAGCTGTCATATCCAAACGTTTTTCAAAGGTAGTCCCATGTACAGTCTGGTACAGTAATTGAAACAGGAGATAAGCAAGGCTTCCTGTTTTAGGAATGGTGCACCAAATGGAGCTCTAGAAAATCCAATTCCAAATACAACTGAAAGCCTCTAGACTGCAAAAGAAATTCCATATGGAAATTCCTTCCATAGAAATTAGAAAGGTAGTCTCATAGAGAAATGCCACTAAACTTACATGACAATTCAATGGTATTTTCTATGTGATACCTCTTCTAAAGTCCTAAAACCCATTTGTTACTAAAGAGTTGTGATTCTGAAACCAAGGCAAAAGGATTGAGAACACTTGAGTAAGTGAGATTAAAAAGAGCCTGAAGTAATGTTCTAAATAACTAATGCAAATAAGGAAGCTATCAATAAAAAAGCACTTCCTTGACCATGTTAAAAAGGGAATGACGTTTCTAGTAGACGGGACTGCTGAACAGGAAGTATCAAAATATTTCAGTTCTCTATGCTCCTTATTTTGATATAAATTGCTTTTGAATTACAGCCTAAAGTCACTGGCCTAAGACTGTAAGAATTCAGTCCTGATATTTTTCCAAATAATACAGCATATTACAAGGGATGCAGGCATCTTTTTTTTGTTGAGGCTTTCCACTGCAGAAATCGGGATGCAGTAGACATTTGACTAAATACAGCTAAAGCCCAGAGCAAAAATAGCCCGATTTATTGGTTGGTAAACAGCAGTCAGAATATTAAATTCTGAGCATTACATTTTAGGATGAGCACCAACTAGGGCACATGCAGAAGACAAAAAGCAAGAAAACCAAGGGCTTGCAGGAAGAAATTTATGAGCTGATAGAATCTACTCTTCTGAAGGTTTAGGCAGAGAGTTGAACTACATGATTCCAAGGTTCCCTCCAATACTTTTGTTCATCCCTGTAATAGATATACATTTGAACAAAATGAGTTCAGGAAAAGATCACAGGGAAAGAACTGATACAGTTACTATCTCATTTCTGATCAGTTAAGTAGAAGGATTTTCAACTTTGTATATTGCCTGTGTTGAATTCTCATTATAAGAGCTGCGGTGGCACAGGGGTTAGAGTGCAGTACTACTTCTACTGATCACCGGCTGCCAGAAGTTTAGCAGATCGAATCTTACTAGGCTCAAAGTTGACTCAGGCTTCCATCCTTCCGAGGTGGGTAAAATGAGGACCCAGATTGTTGGGGGAAATATGCTGACTCTGTAAACCACTTAGAGAGG
>JANHGD010008634.1:100309-113192 GCA_027560375.1 Imantodes cenchoa | reverse complement strand
CCCCAGGCATCAGGAAACTCTCCTGAAGCCTGGGGAGAGTGAAAAACAGCCAAACAGGCCAACTGGAAGTTTGTTTCTGAACTTCCAATTGGGCTGTATTTCACCGTCCCCAGGCTTCAGGAGGTTTTCCTGAACCCTGGGGACAGCGAAAAACAGCTGAAAAGAAGGCCGAAAATCAGCTGGCCAGCACATGCAAGCTGGAGCTGACATAGGGCAATGTCTTGCATGTCCTCAGATATGGCTCCGCGTGCCACCAGTGACATGCGTGCCATAGGTTCGCCATCACTGGGCTATAAGGTTGCAGTTAGTAAGTTCTAAATTGTAACATGAATATTTTTCAAAAGCAGAGTGGTCTATGGGGGCTGATGGAAATCCCTTGACCATCCTGTCTGTTGGCTAGCTTGCTCATCTCATATCTTTTTATTTTCTAGTGCAATCAGTTGCAGCTGCCCTTGGAACAGAGAGTGAAAAGAAGCTGTGCTCAGACAAAACTATTCCATTCCTCCTTTACTGAAAGTTGGTCTCCTTTTCCAAAATAAACATCACAGATTCAGTAAGAACCAGTCTTTATTATACACAGCAAATCAGAAAAACAAGAACAAAAGTTGGAATAAAAACAGATGAAAAAAGGAATTGTAATTGTGGACAGTTGCTCCATCAATCTAGGGTCTCCCACAACATGCACACATAACAGACACAACAATCTAGTTCAGTCTCTTTAAAATAATCCAACGCTCCCAAACCAAGTTTATACTGCATCTAAATGTAATAATCCTAACTAATGATTCCATTTTCCTGCCCTACTATCCTGCCTCATCATGGCAGGGAGTTTCTACCTGGTGTGCCCAATATGGGAGGAAATATCACAATTTCCATTTTTGCCTTTCAGCCCAATCTCATGGGCCATCAAGGCAGTTTTTATAGCTGACAGGCTATTTTTCTATATGTATAATATATCATTTATCAGCAAAAAATATTATACATACATACATACATACATACATACATGCATACATACATACATACATACATACATACACACACACACACACACACACACATATATATATATATATATATGTATATATGTATACATACAGTACTCAGCAATGTCACAGAGGTATGAAGATCATCCCAATTGCTCACCTAAAGCAAGCAGGTAAGCAGACTTATTGGGCAGCAACTATTTAAGAATATGCTGGAGGTAAATTATCACTTTAGTGACAACAGTAAAAATTGAATTTTATACTGCATGGGAAAAGGCAATGGTAAATCACAATAACATTGTGAAGATACTCTCTCAATAACAAGTTATCTAACTTTACTCTCCAACTACCAGTGCAGAAGAAGCTGATGGGTTTTATGCTAATTTTCAATCTAAAATTGACAAAACATTAAAGCCATTTTAGTTGAGTGGTTAAGGCACCAGATTAGAAAGACCATGAGTTCAACTCACCATGAAAGCCGGCTGGGTGACTGTAGGCCAGTCATTCTGTCTCAGCCCAAGTCACTTCACAGGGTTGTTGTGGGGAAAATAGAAGGAAGGTGTGTTGGATATGTTCACTGCCTTGAGTTATTTGTAAAAGTAATAAAGATGGGATACAAATAAAAATACCCAAGCAATATGAGCTGCTTCCAAGTTGGAAACATTAAAAAGGTAATTAGATATGTGGGCTGTAAACTGAAATGAAGCGGACAAGCAGCTTAGAATAATAAGCTATTCAATCTAATTATTTCTTCATTGCAGTCTTAGGACAACCAAAATGATGTCAACATACATGAGCATATCCAGATGGAGTTCACAAAAATCAAACTCTTTATGAGTACAAAAAGATTGAAGAATTCAGTCATACCGTAATAGGAAAAGTATGGCCAGGGGCTAACTACAGCAGATCACAAACTGCTGATATGCATGTTCCAACTCAAGCTAAAGTGGAAGAATAAAGCCATCCAGTCTCTACGATATGACTGAGTATATGTGTGTGTGTGTGTGTATGTAACATTTTTGCTGATAAATGAAAATGAAGGGAGACTCTGTGTGTGTGTGCGTATACACACACACATGTATGTGTGTGTGTGTGTATACACACACACACATGCTCACCATTTTCAAGGAGAGGATCAGGAATCACTTTCTTAGGGAACTAGAGAAACTATGAAACAAAATCAAGGCAGTTGTCAAGGATTAAAGAAACTGGCAAAAACCAAGGAATAGAAGAAACCAAATTACATATCAGAACAAATGGCAGCAATTGGCAAGAAGGGAAGCAAAAGTCAAGAAAAATAAAGCTCTTGGGAAGACACTTAGCAAAGAATTTCTGAAAGCTTTTGACAAAAAGAGGTTATTACAAAATCTTTTGAGGACATCAAAAATAGAAACAGGCGCGCACACACACACACACACACAAACGAATGTTTCCAATTAGCTACAACATGTTAGCAACCATCCTTAGAACTGACAATGAAGTAACAATAGCTTTTGCCTTTTAGAATGAACTACCAACAAAGCAACTTACAATCAAATGAGCTGTAAACTAGCACTACAATGCATAACAGTAAAGGCCCTGGAAAATATATTCAGATGCTGTGATGTGTTTATACCTGATTATGAAGATCACAGAATCATGCAGGAAATTTCAAGAAACTGGATAAAAAGAGTATTGATACTTCGAAAACTTCCAAGAATACCATAGATTGTCAGAAAACCAACAAATGGAACAAATCAATTAAAATGTATTTTAAGGTAGAAATCATTAGGCTCAAATAATCATTATCATATAATGGACATACTATGCAAAAATCCAGTTCTCTTGAGAAGTCCATAATGCCAGAAAAGATTAAAGTAGAAAGGTGAAAAGAGTATTGTAAGTGCAGTGATAGGTACATCAGGAGATCTGAAGGGTTAGGGTAAGGGCAGATCAGTCCAGAGATAGTCCATCTGTGCATTTACTAAGATTTCACAATGGCTTGATGATACATAATCAATATTTACTTGGTAGAAGCTTTTAGAAATTAATGATCTCATTTTCTGACTTCCAATCACGATTGCTTTTTTAGATTTCAAGATGTTCCTACTATCCTGAGACAGAAATAAAGGCAAAAAAAATGCTTTCAGTTAAAAGGCCATCTGGTCAGCTCTTTGGCATTATGGGTAGTCCTTGATTTTATTACCACAATTTGAGCCCAACATTTCTGTTGTTAAGTGGGGACATTTGTTAAGTGAGTTTAGCCCCATTTTATAACTTTTTTGCCTCCGTTGTTAAGGAAATCGCTGCAGTTGATAAGTTAGTAACAGTTGTTAGGTGAATCTGGCTTCCCCACTGACCTTGCTTGTCAGAAGGTCACAAAAAGTGATCACATGACCTTGGAACACAGCAACGGTCATAAATATGAACCAGTTGCTAAACATCTGAATTTTGATCACATGATCATGGGGATGCTGCAAAGGTCGTAACTCTGAAAAACAGTCATAAGTCACTTATTTCAGTGCCGTTTTAATTTCGAGTGGTCACTAAATGAACTGTTGTAAGTTGAGGACTACCTGTATGTTCTGTTTATTCAGTACCAGGAGTGACAAGTCAGCTTGTGTTTCACAAACATCTTCAGCTTCTGAAGCCTTAGAAATGGAATTTTCTTGTTTTCTACAGGAGATGCACAGGATAAACTGCATGGAAATGCAATTTATTTTCTGTCTCATTAGTGATAATGATTCCATATATATATATATCAAAATGATAAGATCTGCTCTGCTAATAAGACTAATGCAGACAAGGCAGGATTGTCCTCTTCAGAACCATCCTTGGTGTTCCTGCAGAGAAATCTCCTGCAGAGAAAGGGTAAGTAGAAGAGGCTCCTGGATGGCACCTGCAGCAGCCATGGAATGTCCTTTTTCTTCATTGCCCCCCTCCTATCTGGCATTCAGAAAGTCTGGAAAGGACCAATTATTGACGCAGATTTTTGGGGGGGGAGGGGAGGGAGAATTATACTTTTTGTCCCCCTGGTAGTGGAAATTGAACAATTTCAAAACAGGGTTCACTGTGTTTTACTTCAAGGCTCTTATCAGCGTGATGTTTTAAATGTATTTTTGTCATCTTTTGTATTTTGGTTTTAGTCCATATTACAAAGGGGGAGTTGAGTTATCTCTCTGAATTGGTAGTGACTACAGCAGCCTATAAAATAAATATCCAGCTAAGCAAACAGATTTCAACATCATTTGACTAATAAATTCATATGTGTTATCATGCTTCTTAAAGTACTGTAGTCCAGTTCCCTTTAGAACTTATAAAAAAGAGAAAAAAGAGAAAAAAGAGAAAAAATAGTTCAACAATATAGAAATAAAAAAGATGATCCAACAAAAAAGGCAGTGATAAATTGTCTCATAAAAGTAATAACTAGAAGTTTGCTTTCCAAGACTGGTTTGCTTTCTCAACAAAACATTACAAAATCGTCTTTCTTAGAATTTTTGCTGTTAAGAAAAACAGAAAACATCTTATTATGATTATGCCCTGTAGATCTCTGTGAGAAATGAACAAAAATATAAAACAATTTCATATATGCAGGCATCTCAACAGCCTGTGGACAATATTTTCTATGTTTCAAACTGCAGTTGTATACAAACACAGACATAACACACACAACACAACACACACACCTCTCAGAAATGAAATTCTTTATTGTATGTTTTTCTCTTCCATAAATATATCATAAAATTGGTTAAAGCACCTCCTTGCAATTTCTAATCAACAAGCAAAAATCTTAGATATGAACAGAAGCCATTCCATAGGTATCTTTTATTGGTAAATACAGAGGTAACCTTCGCCTGTTCAGTGCTTTTGAATCGCCTTTGAAGAAGCCATTTAAATTCATTTGCTACATTTCTGTGCCTCACAAGAGTCCTGGAGCTAAAAAAAAACTAGAAAGACAAAGATGCTGTAATGATCACATTTATTTAGATAATCAATTTACCGGATATGGCAGCCCAATTTCAGAGATTGTGACCTTGGGTGGCTTACATTGAAGTAAAACAAGAAACAGGAACCAGATAAAACAACAGAAAATAGAAGAAAACGAAGCCAAACCAAAATGATAAACCACTGAAAAATGATTAAATACCTTGTCCCAATGCCCAGAGGAACAGACAGTTTTTCAATGCAATCGGGGCACAAGATAACTTCTCAAGCGGGAGCCAAAAGTCCAAGACCACCCCTAAATATGTCACCAGAACTGGAGGCCACAGCAACTTTGGTGTTGTTAGGATTTTGCTGAGTGGCATGGAGTTGCTGAATGTGTGCTAAAATACTGTATATCTTTTATTTAGTGGGATGCAAGCACAGTATGTTGGCATGCAAGCTAGTCTCTTAGACCGTAGATAACTTAGCTTGCATCACATAGCATGTATGCATTTAATGTAAAATGGCTTTGGTTACATTTTTTTTAGAAAGACAAGTAGAGTGGTAGAGATGAGTTGTTATGGGCTCATCTAGAGACAACATGTTAGATTGTGACTTGGAATATAAGAGTAAATTATAAAGAGCATGGATTAATTGATTAAATGATGAAGCAAATATAGGTATGTTAAACTAAGGGCTTATCTGCCCTGCCCTGTTGCCCTGTTACCAGGCACTCCTGTCTGCTTTGGCTGATGTCTTTTTTAATACTAATCCCAGCAGTTCACTGGCTACATCTTAAAGACAAGAGTGACCCTAACAGCTGAATCAAGGGTTACTCTGTGCGTGTTCCAGAACCATCTTCACCAGGAATGCTACAAAAGTACAATGTTTATAACACTGTTAACAAATATGGTAGAAGGTTGCTGGTTTGGAACCTGGTATAATTTTTTAAAATTACTGTTTTTATTTCCCTGAGTCATTTAGATTTCCCTGTGAGATTGCAACATTTTTCATTTTTCCAGTCACTTAGGGTAGTAGGATTTAACCCTCAGGTCCAAAGGGTTGCTTTCTACTTCATGACTGTAAAAATGGTGAAACTGCTAATACAGCATTCTTGCTAAAATACACTCTAAAGGATGTTGGAGACCAACAGAATAGCATGAATTTACTTTAAATATGGTTGTTGTGTCTGTATAGGCATTTCAATGCTTCCACTTTGTATTGATCAATTCTGCCTATCTTATCTGTCTTCTATCTATTCATATATGCCCAGTAAGACCCACCCAGAAAAAGGAATTAGAAGCTAGTTTCGTAGCACAGAAAAAAAGGGAGATAGTAATTCAGCAAGAGAATTGGCAGTGGGTGGATGTGGTAGTTTGTTAGGATTCAATGCCAGCAGACTGGCAAAGTATCTCATTCTTGACAGGATTTTCTTAAACCAAACAAAAATCAAGAAGTGAATGAAGTTACTCTAATATTCTGGGGTTGGTGAATACATGCAGAGGAGATATAATGACAAATGAAAACTAAAATCTATGTCAGAAAGGATGAATTGCTGTCAAAAAATGTTATAGATTCTTATAAAATTAAGATTCTGTAGGTTGACTATAGCTGTAGAGTAAACTCTAGTAAATGGTGCACATGCCAGTGATGAGTTTTAGTAAAATTGTGCTATGTTCTGAATGAAAATTATGTAGGAAAACTTATTTTGTTGGATAACATCAATGGATGGGTTTGAACAAGGTGAAAGAACACAAAAAACTAAATGAGCAATTCGGAGACCCAAGAACAAATGAGAATGGTAACTGGTTAAGTATCTGCTTAGTAAAATCTGTTTCAAATACGTAGTTTAAATATAAGTTTATTTATGTACAAAAACAATTATGATGAAAAGTTAAGAGAATTCGTAAAGAATGTAAGGCTGTAGAGAGGTTGTGTTTATGAAACTATCACCAGTTTTGAATAGTGTAAAGAATGGATTTAAGAGAAAAGAGAACTTGATAGGGAAAACCCTAAAACAAAATATGACTGAAACTAGAATGACCCCAGTAGGATTAAAATATGAATGAAAAGGGCAGATAAGATAAAAGGATCTAGACACTGAAACAGAATAAAAACACTGATGCTGAAAGATCAGGTTAGGGGCAGGCTGTCACAGAGAAAATGTATCTATCTGGCCGATAAAGAGTCGACACTTACTCGATGGTGCATAAGTAATCAATCGAGTGCCGCAGAAGTATGTGATGTAATGCTAAAAGAAAGTATTAAAATAGTAGTTAATAGATTTATAATGTGAAAAGGAAAATATATAGTTGAAAAAATGCAGTCAAATAGAGCAAGGAGCATTCAAGAATGAAAGAGGCAGAGGAAACACTTTGATGGAACTAAAAAGATTATTTTAGAAGTGGGTGAAAATGGTCAAATACAGAGCCTCAAAGAGAATAAAGTAATAACAGATTTGGAAGAGACCTAGGAAGTCTTCTAATCCAACCGCCTGCTCAAGTAGAAGACCCTATGCCATTTCAGACAAATGGTTGTCCAATCCCTTCTTAAAAACCTCCAGTGTTGGAGCATTTACAACCTCCGGAGGCAAGTAATTCCACTGATTAATTGTTCTGTCAGGAAATTTCTCTTTAGTTCTAGGTTGGTTCTCTCCTTAATTAGTTTCCATTCATTGCTTCTTTAAGTGCTTTGGAGACTAGGTGGAGACATAGAGTGAAATTATTTGAAGTGATGAAATACTTTAGAATGAAACTAAATCAGATTTAGTCACATGTTTTCTTATCTTGAGGCTTTAATTCCTTATTTTGCACACTGCATAATGTTGCTTACTGCAGATGAAAAAAAGTATTAGTATGTACATAGTATATAATTAATGGTCAGTTTACATCCTTCGGCTAGAAGCCTAAAGAACTGCCAAGATGCTGCAAAATGTGTCTATTGAAAAAAAAGAATAGAATACCGCAAGACCTGGAAAGGCACCATTCAGCTAAATGCAGCTTTAATTTCAAAAGACTGAGAGATAACCCATGGGTGTTGCTGCCATGTCATTCTCAGTATCTATCCTGCTTGTTTCTGCTGTTGATGCAGAGCACAGGACCTGAGCAAGATAGAATCAGAATTTAGCCTTCAACCACAGGATTGTTATTTTTAATAACTGTGCTATTGCACAGGAAGGACGAGAGAAATGCACGGCAGTACTGAAACTTGAATAATTAATGTTATCTTAAATATATCTTTTGATTTGAAAATAAAACAACAGAGAAGCAATTCACATGTAAAATTGCTGAACTCTGAATCAATAATAAAAACATGCAAATATAACTGAAAAATTCACGTCAGTGTACTTAACATAGGTTCAGATAGTCCTTGACTTATGACCATTTGTTTAGTGACTACTTGAAGTTACAAAGGCACTGAAAAAAATGAATTACAATCGGTCCTTACATTTACGACCATCGTAGAATCCCCCCCAGTGATTAAAATTGGGGTATTTGGCAACTGGCATGTATTTACAACAGGTACAGTGTCCTGGTTCACGTGATCATCATTTACAACCTTCATAGGGGGCTTCTAATCAGCAAAGTGAGGCCGGATTTACTTAGTAAATCTCACTTAACAGTCATAAAATTGGGTGTGACTTATCTAATAACTGCTTCAAATAGCAACAAAAGTTGGAATCCCAGTTATGGTCATAAGGTAAAGACTACCTGTAATTTTAAAACCTTATTAACAAATAATTGCTTGAACTATCATTCCTAGGCACTAAATGACACGACAGTCATGTGTTTCAGCACATACTATCCCATATACACATGAAAAAAATATATCAGCCTTTAATTTAATTATTCAGTATGAAATAGCCCTAATTTTACTATAGTACCATCTATATTGAGACAGGAAGCAATACAGAATGGAACAGTTAAATTTTAAGCAACAGAAAATTTACAGAAAACTAGTGTCAGTATTGCATTATAATATTCCGTTTTATCCTGCACATATCAATATTGTAAAAATAAATGCTCCAATTGTAACTTATGTTAGGCATTGGTATGCATTTGGATTAAGCTGGACCTTAAATTCCCTTCAGAAGCAATATGCCATGGACTGAATCAAACAAGGCCAAAACTTCACCAAGAAGCAAACCACACAATGAGGCATTGTAAATCATTCAACTTGGTACCACTCTATAGAGCAGATGTCATTCTGCAAAAAAAATTACCGCAATTTTAAAAACTCTGAATCTACATCCATGGAACTTTTAAAAATTAGCAGTAAGAGTTTTAAAATTACTTGATGCTACTAAAAATTCCAGCTGAATCACTCTGCTGGACAGATTATAAAAGTGAAGGGATTGGGAGGAAATCAGCTGATAAGACAGAACAGATCTTGACTCCCAAATATACATTCATATATCTCTACCTACACATTCACTAGCATATATTCAGTTATAACAGTGGTCATATAAAAGTGGAAACGTATTTTGTAAATGCAACCAAAAACATCCGAAAAGGTTTCTTGATACTATTTCCACACTGCTTGCCATAGCTTTGCCAAAAAGCATGATCATGGTACACTCAGTTTATAAACAGAAAGCTACCTAATTTTATAAAAATAAATTCAATCTGGTAGAAAAAAATAGCAATTATTAAATAACAGATTCTGATTCTTTGCTAGGTTTCTCATATGAGTCCGATGGGGGTTTGATTTCCAGCATTTTTTCTGTGGTTTCTCCATTCACAGTTGTAGCTTGTTCTTTGTGTTTCCTCTTTTCATGCACCCATGGGATAACACATAATATAGCTCCTCCAATAATAGGTGGAACTCCTGCTAGGTAGAATGCGACATCATAAGTGCCCAGGTGATCTCGTAACTTTCCTGAAAAAGAAAAATATATATATAACACTAGGATTAGCACTCAAGCCTTATAGCTAGATTTTTCAGCAGGTTTTTAAAATGTGGAAGTACTCCTGAGTTCACTATACATACAATAATCACCCAACGTAGGTCTTAAAATAATAATTTTAAAAATCTTGTAATTTAATAAAACATTTCCTTTCTTCAAAAGAAGTCTCAGAAAAAGGAAAACTGCTATTGGGTGATACATAAATTGTGTTCAGGGAATTGATATTGTAAGGAGGAAGAAGAGCAGTGATTTTTTTTACAATCCCCCTTGTAGTAAACCTTTTTATGCTATTCCAATTGAAAGAATAAGAATAAATAAAGAGAGATTCAGAAAAGGTCTCTTCCCTCCAGCAAGAAGCCTTTACTAGATCCTGGTTCTTGACTGAAGGTGATTTGTCAATGCAGAAGGTTTTCAAGTGTTGTCAATTGTTTTGGGATTGTTCCCAAGGAATCTATTACTATTGGTACTACCTTCACTACTACTACTACTACTACTAGTAGTAGTACTTGTTGTTGCTACTGTTGTTGTTATTATTATTATTAATTAAGTAATATTATTTATTATTATTTATTAATTTATTTTTATTATTATGGTTGGTCACACAGTCAGAAGATATTTAGACTAGATTTGGCATTTTTATCAACCTATCATGTCGTTTCCAAGGATTTGAGATAGACAGATGTTGTTAGATGATGATGATATTAAATATATTGTGGCCACCTAACTTAAAAGACTGGGCATCTTACAACATATTAAAAATACATAGTTAAAACAGCTGAAAACATAACAGCATTACTACTTGATATGCTTTTTACACATTACTGAAACATTTCTGCTTACCTGCAATAGGTGGGCCAACTGTCATTGGTATAGACATCAAGCCCAAAAGGAATCCAATTGCTTCAGAAACATGATTTGCGCCAACTAACTCAAAAGCAATGGGTGCCATGATACAAATGAAACATCCATCAAAAAGGCCCATGATAAGGCAGACAACAATAAGAGCTTCAAAGGAATTGCATAACGGGATCATCATAGACATCAGGCCAATTAACAAAAAGGATATCACCTGTACAATAGGAATACAAGAGGAAAAGAAATGGTGAAATACAGCGAAGGGATTCTATTATTGTATCCATTACAAATGATTTTTTTCACCAAAAATTAATAAGTTTTTTCCACATAGGTCAAGCTTAGATGTTCTTAAACAAACAAAAAAACCTAAGCAAAATCTGACATAGCTGAACTTACATTCCTTCTATTCTTCAATTCAAGGAAACCCCAAAGTAGTAAAGTAAACCAGGGAGTAAGATCATTATAACTGCTACTATAAAGAAAATAGCAACCCCACTTTTTATTGTTATCGGGGAAAAATTAATTGATGTGCCTATATAGTCATCAGAAGTCTATTTGATTTAGGAAAGGGTCTTTTATCTAATTATGTCTACTTGCTGATAGAAAGTTCTGCCATCAACGGATTGAGATATCTGTGAACAGAGTAGATGGTTTTCACATTTCTTTTTTCTGTGCAAAACCTTCCAACAACTTTCAATGTGTTCTCCAGACACCTCAGGACGTCTTTGGAAGATTGCAGGTGGATTGCCAGGAAAAGAGAAATTAATTAGCATTTACTCTCCCCCCCGCCCCCCTGACAGCCAGAATTGAACCCAAAGGCCTCCTACAAGTTGAGGGACATCATTAAAAACTTATACTGTTAATTATTTTTTTGTAAGATGTCCAAATTACTTTATTATACGCAGCACTACTGTTACAAAAACATGGCATAACGCTATGAAGTTTTTGAGGTCTAGTCCCTTCTAGACATGAAAGCCAGCTGGGTGACTGGGCCTGTCACTTTCTCTCTCAGCCCCACTCACCTCATGGGATTATTCTTGTGAGGAGAAATAGAGGAGGAAGGAGTATTAGGTATGTCTTATGACTGGAGTTATTTATAAAAATGCATGTGGGATACGAGTGGTCCTTGTTTAATGATCAGTCTCTTAGCAACCATCCACAGTTATAATAAACCGCCCCAGAGCTAATTATGACTCGATTCCAGAATTCTGACGGCCATACACACTCCCTCCCACCCCCGCAGTCACGATTGCATTTAGGATGCTTGGCAACTTTAAAGCTATGTGCCGTCTCCTGTGGTCACAATTTTTACATTTTTTTGCTGGTTTCTGGTGTTTACTTCCAGTTTTCAACAAAAAACAAGAAGAAGAAAATGACTTTACATAACAACTGTGAGATTCACTTAAAAGATCACTGCAGAAAAGCCTCTAAAATTGGGTGTGGTGATGTGGTAATCTGCGTAACAACCAACACGTCTTATGACAGTAATTCCAGGTTCAATTACGGTTATTAGTCTAAGACTTTGTGTCTCTGCATGTGGTGTAAATAAGTCACATGGAACAACTGTGAGAATCCATCCAGATGTCTGGCCTGCAACATCATTCAAGTGGAGGGCATCCAGCCCTTTCCTTTGTTTCCATTGGTTTCTCTGGGTGAGAACTATAGAAAGTGAAGCTCTGTCCACATGGAAGATTGATTGATTGATTGATTGATTGATTTAGTCAATCTCACATTAGATGATACATATAAGTATATACAAATTTGAATACATTGAATGAATAAAAGTAAAAGGGAACATTAGGACAGGGATGGTGCACTTAAGGGGCATGCACTTATGCATGCCCTTATGCATGCACTTATGCATGCCCCTTACAGATCTTTTAGGAATGGGGTGAGGTCAACAGTAGAGAGTCTAAGGTTGAAATTTGGGGGGGTTGGGAATGAAACCACAGAGTCGGGTAGTGTATTCCACGCATTGACCACTCTGTTGCTGAAGTCATATTTTCTGCAATCAAGTTTGGAGCGGTTTACATTAAGTTTGTATCAATTGTGTGCTTGTGTATTTTTGTGGCTGAAACTGAAGTAGTCATGGACAGTTAGGAGATTGTAGTGGATAATTTTATAAACTATGCTTAGGTCATACCAAAGGCGGTGTAGTTCTAAGTTGCCTAAGCCCAACATTTCAAGTCTGGTGGTATAAGGTATTCTGTTGCGAGCAGAGGAGTGTAGGATT
>JANHGD010008627.1:29143-40133 GCA_027560375.1 Imantodes cenchoa | reverse complement strand
GTTTTCATAAAGCCTTTTCTTATAGCCTTCAGGTCTCTTCCAGGTTATGACTATGTAAACCAAAGCCCTAAATTCTGAGACGTATTTTTGAAGTACATAAGCAAGTCCAGCATTCAAAAACATATTATTAGGAAGAAATTACTATAGCAGAAGAGAGCTGCTTTTTGAAGAAATCAGCTGAAAACTTCAATAAAAAGTACAACACATAAAACACTGAATCTTTGATGATACTGTAAAACAATTCAAGTTTTTTGTTTTTCTTCTATGAGATGAAACACTTCTTAACTTCCTCACATACCCACAGCATGTTAGCAGTTAGCTTCTGCATAAGCACCATTAAATATGGAAGAGTTAGCACCATATATTTTCAGGATCTAACTGACAACATACATTGCTGACCATCTGAAACATGGAAATCTGTGTGGTACATAAACAATACATGGCGATTTATGATTATCCATACAGTACAATACAGTGACTGATCAATGAATCTTTGAATACAGTACAATCACATCTGAACACCCTGTTAATACTAGAGCATGCTGTAGATGTTAGAAGCATCTTGAGAGTACCACAAGGACTTCATTGTTTGGCTGATTTTCATTCCTCTTTGAAATTCAGGGTCTGATATTTACATGGTCTTGATAGGAATATTCCAATCATTGTATGGCTGGTTGAAAGCAATGCCAATTAGTCAACCAGCTCTAAAAGATATATTTAAAGAAGAAAAGAATAGCTAGGGAATACAAAATGTCAGATACCCAAGTTTAGGCTTTTTTCTTAAAATTTTCCTTTTTCCCCTGTGAAACTGAAGAAATGTGGAAGAATTTAAGAGATGTCTGAACAGTACAGTATTCAGTCTGGTAGCAATAGAATAGAATAGTTTAATATTTAGGGGCTAGAAGCTTTTACAGATAGTATTATCAGTCTACATACTATCAAAAGGGAGATGGAAATTACTCTATTTTTCCTGCTACAGCAACATTTTAAATGGATGAACACCTATGCAATTAGATTTAAAAGCAAACACAAAAGCCACGATCTTGGGGCTCATTTTTCTTCTCACTGCAGAAGCATTCCCAATTATGCAGAGAGAATTATCCTACTGTTGAAAGGGGGAGCAGAGGAGACAGAAAAATTCTCCCATAATCCTTTGTGTCTTCTTAATATATATTTTGGATGTTCAGTGCAGGACTCTCCATAAGAAAGTGAAACATAATAATTAATCTTCCCCTTTCATCACCAGGATCTTCAAACAAGGAACATTTAAATTCATTGAAGAAGCTTGCCTCCAACCAATATTTTCTACTTCAGTGACTACTGCTGGTATCATCATTCTAATCTTCTGGTTTCTTCCATCACGTATTAGTCTCATTTTCCTATTCCTCTTCATCCTAGGAAGAGCACTAGTTCTATTTTATTTTAATCTTGTACTTGTCATTGAACTGAAATGGGAAGTTACGTTCTTTTTCATTTGATATTTTTTCAAGCTTTTATTCATACAATGTAAGTATCTCATTGCCACTACTTACAACCCTTGTCTTTTTTTGCCTTTAACATGATACTCATCGAGCAATAACTTTGCAGAAGATTGGTAGCAAGACTGGTGTATTCCCCCCCGTCCTTCCACTTCTACTTTCCTATTGTTTTGCCCTACCTTCTTCTGAAGATAGTCTAGTAATATCCTTGTATATTCTGACTGGTGTCTCATTTTCCTGATTCCCAGCTAAAAAACGAATTTGTCTTCAAGTTTCATCTTCAACTTATCATTATAATACACAATTACTATTCTCACAGTAGACAATAATTTTCTAGATTTTCTTAACAACTTTTTAACTCGGGCTAATTACAAATCAACGCAAGCAATAATTAGTGTATCTGGAAATCAGTAAAGTACTTTCACTTTCAGTGGAAGCAATTCGCACTGTACATCATTACAGTGATTTACTGAGATCTCATTCAGAGAAAATATATAATAATTTTGGGACCAAGGAGGGCAGAATCCCCATGCAAGAACTCAGTAAAACTGCTTGCAATCTGTAAATACCAATCACCTCTAAGATCATACTAAATGCATGGATGTGTGAGTATATACTTAAAACTATTTTTATTGCAATATAAGCCAAATCGATACAGTTGAATATAAATCTGTTGTGTATTCCCTTGTATCTTGTTTTGTGGGAAATACATTCCTCTTCTAGTCAGTACTATCTTCAAAATATTTATTTGCATGTGCCTGCTCTTCCATTCTTATAACTGTCAGCACTGAAAATACCTTGAAACCAGTTCTTTCTTGAGAAAACAGAGATAGCAAAGTGTAGAATTTACTCATTGACTTCATTGTTGCTATTACTATTATTTACATCATTTCCCTCATTATGTCACTTCAATATAGATTTGTTTTGGTACGTTCAAATATACTTTAATATCTACATTATTTTTTTTAGATTCAGAAACCTTCTCTTGAATATAGGCCAATTAGCAATGTGGTTGTTCTTGGTAATGCAATTAGGATACTTTGAATTAGCATGATCTGTTTTATATAGTGAGGGACCCCTTTCAAACAAAGATACAACGTAAGTAGAATTCCTGCATGTTACCATGTTAAAGGCATAATGAATAATCCATCTTGAGTAAAGAATATAATAGCTGAAATAGATGATCTCTCAAAGTAGCTGGGCCTTAACTTGAACTTTGTGGTGTCTGTTCTTGAACTGCAATTATGTAAAGCAATCATGTAAAGAGACCCTGAATTTTTAAAATGATTCAAAAACAATTCTGGTATTCTATAAAAATAATAATAATATAAGCCAATAGATAGAGAGGGCTTTCCAGTTAAAATGATGTCTATAGAGACAAATCTTGCACATCAAGAAAAGTATATACCCTAAAGTATTCATGCAGGCATGATTACATACTCCACACCTATGCCATTTCATATCTCTAGTATATTGAGAGAACAGGGTACATAGGAAAAAAGTGCTAAATTACAGTACATTTGCCTTTTAAATATATGTTAACAATAAAACAGCAAAACAGATTGTTTGAAAACAGAGTCAGTATTGTACAGTAAGTTCACATTTAATTCTTTACCATGTCTAGAATTGTAACACATGCATTTTATTTCCATTATTTTATTCCATAGGACCAACATTCTTCAGAACACTGATCTACCTTTAAAACAAAACTTTCTAAGGAAAATATTAAGCATCATATAAGTTTTAAGAAAATTCCTTTAATTAGTATTACATGTACTCAATTACAGTTACAATTTCATGCCATGACTTTAACACACCTTTTGGTTAAGAATATCTACTGAAAAATAGTACCATTCGGGAAGAATACACACAGAGGATAAACTGATACCTGTTATGATTGATTTTCATTAACTTGATGGTTGTAATGCTGTACTCTGATTATAGATGCAATTGTGAAAATACTTTTACACATCTATGGAAGAATACTAAAATTATGATGAAAAGGACTCCACATGCTGTTAAAAAAAATCCAAAAAAACCACATCACTGACTATTGTTAAACACTGCCTGTGTGCCACTACAATTTTTTAATGTATAAAGGAAAAGCAGCACATTGGTTTTTAGAAATACTTTTACAAGAAAACTTTAACTTTTTTTTAAAAAAAGGATGTAATATCTAGTTGAATAAGACTTCCAAAACGTTTAGTTTATCTTCTACTAACACTCTAAAGTGAAATACAATCTGAAGATAATTTAACTTAACTATAGAAATTACAAAAAATAAGTTGGAAATTTGTCCTGGATCAAATTATTTTTGATTGGATCCAAAAAGGTTAATACATGCGTCTTTCTAGATGCAGTACTATGGAATCTTCCAATCCCAGGAGCAGCTCTTTACAGGAACTGTAGTAAGATGGTACTACAGGGCGGACAGTAGTATGACTGCTACCATGATTGGCCCTTTGAATCCTGCTCTTTATCTTTAATGTGTCGTCTTTGTAAAACATATTTTCATATTTTTATTGTACATTTATGGGTGAGGGGAATTGCTAGTTTTCTAATAGATTTTATGTTTATACTGTTTCACTCAAGAAGCAGCTCTTCATGTATGTGCATACATCCACATCCACATCCACACCCACACGCATACGTTTGTCACCACAATTGGCAAAGGGACTAAATATGCTATTATGATTAAATATATTTAGCTTAATTCTATGTTGATAGACACTGATACCCTTATTCATAGAATGCTTAGAAGTTGGAAAAATATACAGAATTGAGGATTGTTCAGAAAGATGTCACTGCTGCAGCTATTCTATGCAACTGGAATAGTGAATATGTTTCAATCAAAAAGAAACATTTTGATTCTGAAAGTTGCTTAATCGGGATTATTTCAGTTAAGAAAATGGGCTCATTCAGACAGAATGCAAAACACAAGATCTAGTATGTAACAATAAGCCTCCAATGAACATTTCCTTAACCCTGAACAACCAGTGCAGGAACTGGGTTTGCACTCATATTATTTGATACAGAGAAGGGAACTTTATATGGCAGGCTCAAAAGCTGGATGTTGCCATGCTGCTGTTTATATGTAATATAAATTCAATTCTTAATTCAACAAAGAATGCACACAGAGAAGCCAGCTTCAGTATATGCATGGTAATTAGCTAGATCAGGATTCAGGAGTATATTAAAGACTAAAAATATTTTTGGGTTCTTACAAATAATCTCATTAGCATTTACAGGGTGATATCTAGACAGTGTATGTATTCAGAGATAAAATTTATGTCTATAAATTATTTTATTATTTGAAAATTGCTCTGACCTTGATATTTAATTTTTCCTGTGGAATTTAGCAACTTGAAGTGAACATTGAACACCATATTTAAGATCTTCTAGTAAGGTAGAGCTAGTACACTGACACCAGATGGCAAGACTCAACATTAGATAAAATATCTATCAAATTAATTTATCTTGTAGCCAACTAAGTTAATATGAAAATTCTCCAGAAACCTCTTCCCAGCCCTGTGAACTTTTCATATAACAGCATTCTGCAACTGGAGGAGTATATGTAAGTGACTGTTATATCTGTTCTTCTAAAAGCATCTCGGCTCTTTCCCACTTTAATATGGTTAAAACTACAATAAGTTAAACTAATTTACATATGAATACTATATTATATTGATTTGGCTGAAACAAGTTTTGTATGGATGCAATTGTGTTGCAGGGTATGTAAGCTGAATGACAGTTTTTACTTTCTTATCTACCTATATCGACACATTTCTTCCATCATGATAAAAAAAAACCATATCAACACATGATATGCCCCAAACTCTATAGCTTAAATCACATTAATTACTTCATCCTCTGTTGTGAATTTAACACAAAGCTAAAAATAACCTCTTGTGCTGTTCTTGCCCATTTTAAATGTCCAATGTCTTTGGTGTTTTTCAAAGTCTGTGGATATGTGGATTATATATGCACATATTTGTCCTAAAAAACCTGTCTAGATGTCAACAATTTAATATTTTTTAAAGTTAAAAATGGTTCAGATCTATCCTTACCCTGCCATCTTTTCATCAACTTACGTAATTCTTTAGCATATGACTAAATACAAGTTAGGCACCAGGCAGTGGCCACATTCATGAAAAGGTATCTTCATACAGCCACCATTTGTTTTAAACAAACACCCTGTAAGGACTACACAAAAATGGGGGTCAGGGAACTATATGTTGAAAACTCAGTGCTAATAGTATTTATAAAAGTGCAGTGCTCCATATAGTAAGAAGAAAAGTGACTACGAGTACTTAAAGTGCTATCGTTCAATCACAATTTAGATTAGTATCCCAAACTTAAACTGTTATGGGACTTAAAGAGAATAAAAATAAAATCCAAGAGCACAAATGCTGCACATGCCATGGCAAAAGTGCTCCACATTACAATTTGCTATGTTTAAATAAATATGTAATGTCACTGTTCAGACTGCAGTTATGTACACACTTACATTACAATATAATACAGATCCATAAACCATCACAGAAGACAGAAAACAAAAGCATGACAATTTATTACCTTTCTGATATCTGTGCTATTATGAAGATAGACCTCTAGCTGAAAAGTCCTTGCAGGCTCCCAAACATTAGCAAGGGACTAATGAACTGGCTTCATCATATTGTTTGCAGAAAAGCCATTGTAAGGCTATGCTATTTAAAGAACGGTCCCATGTCTATCCTTACAAAATACTTATTTGCTTATACATTAAGGTTCTTCCTGATGACTAGAATAATGAATAGTGAATGTATCGCATTACAGCAGTCCTCGACTTAGGACCATTCGTTTCGCGATCATTCAAAGTTATGACTAATCCTTGCACTTGCAACCATTGCAATATAGTTGCAGGCACATGATTGTGATTCAGATACTGGTGTTTACAAGAGTTGCAGCATCACAAGGTCTTGTGATTGCCATTTGTGATGTCTCAGCTGGTTTCTGACAACCAACATCAACGGGAAACTGGGAGAGATGTTGCAAGTCACAGTCATGTGACAATTTAATGACCACATTATTTAACAACAAATTATCTGGTCCCTCTTGTGATTAGTAAGTCGAGACTATTTGCATGAGTGCACTCTTACTGAACTTAATGTATTTTCATTCATGTAAAAAATAAATAAATGGAAATAACACTTTCTTATAAGCAGGTATTTTCTTTATACTTCCTGTCCTTTACTCCATAAGTGTATTAGAAGCTGATTCAGCAAGCACAAGAAATTCTATGACGATCTTAGTGTGTGTCTTTTGCTTCTACACATTTCATACCAACATTTTTATTTCTTTCAGGAGGTTAAATCAGGATGTTACTTCATAATATAAAAGAAACAGAAGGCCTGTTATTAGAAATGCCAAGTACAACACAAAGAACATCTAGCTGCTCTATGGGCAAACAGACTGATTGTAACAGACCTGTCTATTGTTTCTATAGTACAGAGTACCAGTTACTTGTTCAGGTTTTAACGGATAAATGTAGAGCACTTAATATCTAAGAATTTCTTACGTATTTTGTAACATCTCCCCCCAAAATGACCACTCCCTACACTGAGCACTGTAAGAACCAACTGCAAGTAGAGTGAGTCTATAAAGACTAGTAAAACTACATCCTTAAAAAATAATTTATGCATGTTTTTCGAATTGTAACAGCTTGACTCTGCATGTCAAAATTTCAGAAATAAATAAGTTTCTCCTAAAATTTCTATTTAAGGGTTACTTTAATCATTTTTTCTTACATCAAACCTGCTATGCTACAAAAGGAAATATTTAAAAAGGCTTGAGGTTTGCTTTACAAAATGTCATGATGCGCCAGTCTTATTTGAAAATAAATAAATCTTTAATATGTGAATGGTTATTGAAAATATAACACTGTGAAACTTTCACATTCTTACTAACTTTTCTACTGAAATACATTTTTCAATTTACACATTCAGCCACTAGTCTTGCATGGGAGGAGGCTGTGCTATAGCTGAAGGTGAGGTGCACAGGGGCAAGGCATTTTAATTTTTTTGTTATCTTTTTATATGTACTTGTCATTTTCTGAGTATTAATTTGTGTTGACATTTTTATTATTCCATTTGGGAACAAGCAGCATATCATCCAGGTATAATAGTTTCTTCTAAAATTCTTCTAAAATTGAAAAAAATTGAGGTCCTTATATTGCAGCACTGTAGCTTTGATACTTCAATTACCTTTGTAGTACACTACTACTCTTTATAATCATCACTCAAGTACTCTTTTTTTAAAATTTAAAATTACACTGCACATTATAGTGCCCAACTATTTCCCCTTCGTTTTTTGCAATAATCCGTTATAGAATAAGATGTTGGCGGGATTAAACTGAGGAATTATGTAAATTATAGCATCCTATACTGGAGTTAGATGTTATGGCTCATGATGTTTATTTCTTTTTGGTGGGTAACTTGCCCTCTTCCAATGCTTAGTTGATGGAATATTAGTTCATTTAAAAAAATTTTTTGGCAAAATGTATATTTTTGCACAGAAAACTGAAATCTATTATTTCTGATGGGGGAAATATTTGCAATACTGCCAGTAATAACAATGATTGTAAATCTTTTTGTCTGCCAGAGTATTCAATTTCCTAGAAAGATAATTAATAAAGGGCTGGAGGGAAGATTGTTCAATTACAGTCCATCTCTAACAAAAGAGGCCCAATCTTGGTAGAGGTTTGGTGGCTATTTTATCTTGAAATATAAACAAAGATTTTCATGAAGAATTGCTGTGGGCAAGAACTTTCACAAATTAAAATTTCCCAACTGTTAACTGAAATTGAATAATTTGTTACTGGATAATTGCTTCTGCAGGGTATCTGTGAATTAATTTGTTAAATCTACTAAGAAGAGCAACAAGCCAACTCTATTTAAACTCAACAAAGCTTACTGTGACAAAGATTTATGCAGCATAAGTAAGTACGATCATAATGGTTACGATCCCTTTTGTAGGCTTGGTAACGCTTAGAAAAAGAATGTGCAGGATAAAAATGCAGGAACAAACAAACAACTGCATTGTGAATATGATTCTTCCGATATTCTGAAAAAACTTCCAGAAAGGAAATATTATTATGCTTACAAAAGGTATATGGGATGAATGTTTTGCTGCACTTCCCCCAAGCAATCTGAAAAAATTCTATCAATGCAGCTGTCTATTTCCAAGTCTTTCTGTAGTTGCTTTTATCAGCCTAATGCACATCTAGAGTCAGGACAGCCAATAGTTTCGAAAGTGGGAAGGCTAATGTATTGCACATTGTGTAAAAGAACATACTCTCCTTGGAAGGCCATGACTTAAGATCCAAGTATGTTCCTAGTTACTTTTGCTTCCCACAGTAGCCTATGCCGTAATCTTGGATTAAATGGCAATGCTGTAGGGTTAACACACACTCTCTTCCCATTCATTTCTTTTTCATAAAGGCCGGATTTTATTTATGCTTATTATTACGTTTAGCCTTATTTAAACTGACAAATTTACCAACTCCCTTTAAGAATATTCTGAAAGTTCTGAAAATTTATCCTGCCTTAAGTTGTTTATCTAATGATATCTGATCTATATATCTAAACTATTCTGATACTGACATAGCTGCTTTGAGATGATCAATCAAGTGATAATATAGCAAACTCTGATGCAAGAACAGCCAAATCCTATGTCTCCAATTACAGGCACACAGCACTATCTTAAAACATGCAGGTAGAGGATACCTTGCAATCTTTGCACTTATTATTTATTGACAAGCACAGTATCTTTCTATTGTAATAAAAGTGTGTGCACAGTACTGAGTACCAAGCAAGAGAATGAGTTTTCTCTCTTTTATTAAGCCTTCCACCATTTTGCAGCTTTTTCTTAATAGGCATTTCCTGCACTTTTTCCAATTGCTATATCAGACCTATTTAGGTATTAAATAGGGGAAACTGAATCTGACTTACATTTGTAAAATCTTATGCCCTCTTTTGAAAAATAAAAAAAATCTATACTTTGGTAATAAGTATGAACTGAAAAATAAACAGCCTTCTTTCCTGGTACTGGGTTCCATTGTTCTTAAGCAGCTTACAATACACATTACAGAAATCTAATGAGGAAACTGTAATGATACTAAGCATATACTCAGTTTACCCAGAGGCAATCAGTTTATACATGCAAAATGAGAGGAAAACATACAACCTAGCAAACCTTTCTGTAAATGTCTATTTTCACGGCAAGATTCTTCAAGTAGCAATAATTCATCAATAGTCACTTTCTATCCTAATTGTGAGTAGCAACTCCTCTTTGTTAAGAGTATTAGCCATGTATTATGAAAGGGCCTCCCTGTTGGCAGCAATACAACGTTCATGTTTTGTTTTGGTCAGTATATCCTAGTATATGCTTAATTATTCATATCATAGTGAGCAAATATAGCTTAATTTTTCTTTATAATGAATCAAAGATTATCTAGTTTAAGAGAACTAAAATAATAACTGTGGCCAATTATTTTCATTTTCTTTCAGGAAACCTCCACTTTCCTTCATTATAGCATCACCTTATCTTTTTTATAAAGTCACTGCTTCTTCTGTACTTCTGGTTTGTTTTTTGCCACATACTCTGCTTCTCCTTCAAGAGAACTCCCACATTCTATCTTCTTTCTCTCTGTCAGTTCTAGGTATTCTAAGGTATCTTCTTCACTGCTTCTTTAGATCCAACTTTTCCATATGCTTTTTCCTCATAAAATTTCCCCCTTCCCTCTGATTTCGATTATAGCCTGCTGCTTTTTCTCTTCCCAAATCTTCAGTGAATTGACTGAAAGCTCCTTCTTGCTAAGGCTCCCCTCTGCTGCTCAGCATGAAATATCCTGGCTCAGCCTCTGCATCATCATCACCACAGCTCAGCAAGTCAGGGCCAGATTTTATCAATGAAAAAACAAAACAAAACAAAAACAAACCCTCACTAAAAACGAAACTACTGTAATCCAAGGCCTTGGCTGTTGTCATATGCTTTGGAGCTGACTGAAGCAGGTTCTCTTTATCTTTGTACTGCTTTGTTAAAACAAACATTTTTTTCTGAAATAAAGGAAATTGAAATGAGAAGCTAAATATTTAGCTCCAAAGAAAATTCTTAAATAATTGTGTAGCTGTAACTTAATATGAAGTCCCATCTTTCATTTCTAAATTAACTCAGCCTATTATCTGGAGCTGTTTTTCAGGTTTCATATGAAAAATATGAATACTTTCTCAAAATTTGTACTTGCATCTTTTTTTTAAATGTGAATATTTAATACAGGTATCCCTTATTTAGCGACCACAATTAGAACTGGGAACTCAGTCATTAAGCAAAGTAATTCCCAAGTGAAAGTACAACTGTGTTTATGATCTTACTTCAGCTTTCCTTTGCTTTACAGACTTGCAATAGCAATAGCACTTAGACTTATATACCGCTTCATAGTGCTTTACAGCCCTCTCTAAGCGGTTTACAGAATC
>JANHGD010008627.1:18991-29043 GCA_027560375.1 Imantodes cenchoa | reverse complement strand
TTTGATCTGCTGAACTGCTGAACTAGCAGCCAGTTTCAATGGCCTGCAGTACTGCACTCTAACCACTGAGCCACCTCAGCTCAGCAAAGGTAATTGGTCATGAAGTTATTTTTTTCATCACGGTCTTAACCGCAAATGGGCACTAAACAAGGCAATCACTAAATGAGGACTACCTGTATATGAAACTATTTTTTAAAGGGCATATATTATTATTGAAGAAGTTAATGTCTAGAGTTCATCTTCTCGTAGAAATCCCAGCTAGATGTTTTAAAGGATTACGTGTTTCATTGTTAAACTAATAATAAATTAATTTGTGGCTAAAGCTTTTAAGATTCAGACATCTGTAAGAAAAGCGATAGCATTTCTGAACCTCTAAAATTCCTATAAAGTTATGGTCCTCATATATTGCAAAACAACTCTCAACATCCTTTTCTTTTGGCCAAAATGACTGAGACTGTCAGGAGTTGCACTCAGCAGCATCTGAAAGGCACCAGGTATCTCACTTTGCTTTAAGCAATGATTTACAAGATTGACTCATCAATATTCCAATACTTCTTCCTCACTTCTTTCAGTACTTGGTTTGGTTTTAGAAAATTACATTTAATTTTATATCCCATCCAGTAAGATACAATCTCATATCTTCAAACCAAGCTCATACTTTTTGCCAGAAATAAGAATTTTGAATGATTAAGCTGCATTATGATAGAATACTAGTATACATAAAGGCTTTTTACTAACCCTTTTTATTAACTAAATATTAAGCAAATTAATCAAAGATAAACCAAGTAGCATCCCACTGAATTGTTAAACTTAATCCAAGTTGGCTTTTTTCTAGTCATTATAGACAAAATCAGTAATGGGAATTGTGAGCCAAGGTATCTGAGTGTATCAGGTTGCCTATTGTAGTCTAAATCATGATTTGAAAGACATGGAATATTGACTAGGTCTACAACACACTAAGCCATTATTTATTTTCACGATAACTTATTGAATATGCCATAATGCACAGGATCAAATAATTCTAAGCTATATCATAATTTATAAATCATAATGACTCACTACATAATCATAGTAAGTCAAAATCAAACAAACCACATTATGAATTACTGGAAGGAGGAAACCTGCCCATGATTATATTTGAATGAAGCTTATCTTCTAAGAGACTTTAGCTAAAAAGAATAGTGAACTAGCAAAAGTCATACTGTTGTTAGATGGGCAACTTTTCAGTTCTGAAAATAGAAATTTGGCATACAGCCCCCCGCCCCTGGACAAATGATTTCTAATCTGATATAAATAGCTTATTCATTTTATAATAATTTCGAAAGCATTTATAAAATGGAAATGATGGTGAAAATTATGACATGGAAAAAAAAGATTTCATTTAATAGTTTCAATAAAACTATAATAGTTTTTAAGTTATGCTTTGGGGTGTGAAAGGGTACATTATTTACAATATAGTCATACACATTGCTTCCTACCAACTTGCCTAGCTGCCACAAACATCTAGATTCCCAAAATAATATTTTTAGTAGAGGGATTCTACAGCAATATTGCAAAAGATATGACAGAGATATTTAACCAAAATCTATACAGGCTGCAGGAATCTTTAAAAATATGAAGCATTTACGTTTTAGCAACGTTGCTAATGTAATTCTACTTATCAGCAGAAAATATGAAAAACATTTAACTGTTACATGCTATGTACATAACCAGTCATAAAAGTATGATGGGGCAATACAGAATTACATTCATTTATCCAAATTGATGGTTTATAATGAAGTTAATTAATAGCCCTGAACTATGCTAATTATTTTGTGTGTGTGTGTGTGTGGGAAATACAATTGTACTACCAAGGGCATACTGTCATAATCATGTATAATTCCCATTCCAAATGGATATTTAAAGAGGGGTATTTTATTCTCTATTTGGGAGATTATATTTACTTCACATAACCCAGTATAATTTAACTCTGCAATTAAAGCATCAAATAAATTGTTTTATCCATTGTTATATGCAAAATAAACTGATGCTTTAGAAACTGAAGGCAGCTGAAAGTTCAGCAGGACTGTTTCAAAGATTTCCCCCATGTGTAGACACAGCCATTTTAGTTTGTCTTTTAAGGGATAAGATCTGCTTCAATACTTTGTGGAGATACTTTGTCAGTGCACTTGGTGAAGCCTGTCTTCAAATGCTTCGTATAATGTCAAATATTCAACCTTCATACTGCCTTTTCTACTTTAAGACCACTTTTATTTTTTCCTGCTATTGTATTTTTCAGTTCCACTGAGAGTATGGACTCCATGTTTTGTACCAATCGTATTTTAAAAACACATTAAAGTCTCAAACAACAGACCACATAGCTCAGTGAACTAAATTTTATGGTTTCGTTTAATAGCAGCTGTTTCAAACATGCCTTTTTGAAACTAAAAGATATGAACCTCGTGGAAACTTCTTGTGTGTGTGTTTTTGCGTGTGTTTGTGCGTGCGCGCACGCACACACACAACACATTTATAATACAGTCAACAATGTTTGTACAAACAAATGTATTAAGGCTTCAGACCAAGTTCACACTGTCCTGCCTAGATGCAGGCAGGTATAATGACACATACAGATTAAATTGGCTATTAATGCTGGATACTGATACATCTAGAAAAACATGCATGAATAGGTATATGGAGGACCAGCTAGCAGTGATTTTAATGATTAGAAAAAGGGATGTTATGACTAAAACAACTGTAAGCATGCTTTGTATCATGTATATAGTTTCTTTCCCATTTTTGGAACTGAGCAAGTATCTGGACAAAGATGGTTCAAGACGGTCTGTTTACTAAGCCCTCTCTCAGCCCAAAAAAAGATATTTTAAAAAAATTAATGGACATGTTTTGCAGATAAATTGAGGTTAAAATTATATAGGAGAATTGTCCTAAGAATAAATAAGGTATGAATTGCAAACCTACATATCTAGAAGGCATATATTAAACTTATTTAATAATTGCTTTTATATGTGAAATAACATAGGGCTTAGATTGCAGTTTTCACAAATTTCCTTATGGAAAAAGGTAAGAAATTATGTTTCTAGTCTTGAACAATCTTCATCAGAGCAAACTTCAACAATGGCAAAAAAGGAAGTCAAGGATATAGGTTGTCTTCTGTTAACTTATGATGTAATAGTTTCTTCCTTGTTTATCAGGAAAAGGAATTGATAGCACTTCCTATTTACCTGATGCTGAAGGTGAAACTATTACTGCATAGAAGAAAATAATTGAATGGTATTTTAAAAGAAAACATGAAGAAAAAGCTCTGTTACCACTAGCAACAATTGTGTACATTTATTAAGGTGAAATAATACCTATGAAGCACTGATATATTTGCTTTCCATATTTATGAACCTAAATGGTTCATAACCTAACGAACCTAAATAGTTCATAAATAATCTAAATAATCCTTCTGCAAATTTTTAATTTTCTGATAGTTGAATTTATGCTATGGAAATTTTCTTATAATAATACCAGTAGTCTGTCATAATAGCCTTTAGATTATGTTATGTTTTAAGTTAAGTTTGGGGGAAAGACTACATTAAAGTATAGTCATACACATTCCCTCCTAATTTACCTAGCTGCCACAAAAATCTAGATCCCTAAAATAATTCTTTTAGGAAGAGAGGAATTATGCAGCAACAATTTAAAAGATAAGACAGAGTTATTTAACTAATAACTACATAGGCTGCAGGAATCTTTAAAAATACGTTGAAGTATTTGAGTTTCAGGAATGTTGATTATGTAAATCCGGAGAGAGCAGGACTCAACAATTCTTAAAAAATACATGCCCTTGATATCTCATAATTCGTTGTAGTGTAGTGCCTATTCTTCTTGACCATGCCCATGTAATTTGATCTAGTCCTTGTAACAAATCACTGACAGACATGCATGCAGAAGACCATTTCATACTATACTGAAACATACTGTACCAGACCAGTATCAGAAATGTGCTTCTATTATTTTTAAAATATAAAGTGCATCATTATGAAATCACAAAACTGACAGACTTTCTGTCTGGACCATACAGTTTTAAAAGAGAGGTCAGGGCTTTAACATAAAATAATTCAAGAGGTACAAATTGATTATGTCCACCCTGCCCTCCTAGAATTGTTTTTGGCCACGCTTTTTTAGTGCAAATAAGCTAGAGGTTTTTTTCCTCAAGTTTAAGGGATATGGCATTTTTGGGATGCAAAGAATATTTCTTTACATCATAACAGATCCTTCTGCAAGCTTTTAACATGTTATTGCCACTTTCCAAAGAAGTGCATGTACTGTCAGATGTAAAGAGAAACTTTTTCCCAAATGACCATTTCAACTATTACCAATATAAATTGGATCATATAATCCTTGGGTTTAAAGATATAAACACATCCAGTTATGTCCAATAATAAGACAAATATATATACATATATTGTATATATACATGTATATATACAATTTATATATATACATTTTAAGGCTCATGTGTAATCCCTCTCAGATGCTCACATCTGTGTTTATCTGTGTTTAAGTCATTAGTTGATTTGAAGAACATGGCAATGTGTGCCTATATACAGAGGAAAACAGAACCTTATTTAGTGGCACAGGAACACACAAATTTGGGATGGGGAAGACAGCAATATAAACAGGGATTGCTGACTATCTGGCTCAATACAAAAACAAGATAAAGTAGTGCAAACTTGTACAGGCCAGTATATTAACTAATATACATTTTTACTGTAGTGGTAAATAACATTTTATCTATTTGCTAAACAAAAGCTGCAGAAGAAATGCATTCTTAAAACACCAAAAATAGAACATTAAAATGTTTGTGTCTACCGGTATTAAATTTGATAAGGTAAAGTTTCCATAAAAATGTATCAATTGAGGAAAGTTTTTTTTTTAAACGAAACCTGTTATATATGATGAAATCAAGAGATGGGAAAATGTGAGCATCAGGAATTCATACATTCATGGATTCCGTGTTGTATTAACTGGACGTTACTATTACTACAGGCATTGGGATGTGCATCAGCAAATCAGCAGAATGGTAATTTAGACTTAGACAATTTACTACAAGTCTGCTATCAAATCAACAATAGCACATTAGACCTCTAATTTTCCACCTTAGAACATATACTTTCATGCCAGTATTTACTTAGAATCTTTCATGACTTGCTCGGGCCCACAGACCATTAGTAATTTAAAATTTACAATTAGATTTGAGTTTGAAATTAAACATTATTAGTTATTTCTGAAACAGCCAAATATTGATTAGGTCAAATGTCCAAATAATGGGTAAATCACCTAAAACAGTGACATTAATTTTCTTTTCCTTTGTCACAACTAAAGCACACATTTCTAAAGTTCCTTTGATGATTTTGGTGCAATCTTTTTTATTTTATTTCTAAATAAAAGCATTTGGGCAACTTTTCATACCAAATTAAATGCAAAGCTATGATTTCCACTTTTACTAACAATCCTTGAGAAAGGAGGTCACAGCATAGTTTTAAAATGGTGCTGAAATGGAAATACCAAGAAGAATACAACTGAAACTAGAAAATCATGCTCCTTGGCTAGTAGAGCACCTGGATATGAAAAAGAAATGAATATTGAACCTGAACCAACCAATCCAATTCTTTCAAAGAAAAAGTACTAGGTTTCAACATATAAATAGCTTACACAGTATCAAGGTCAAAAGCAAAAGGTTTGGCACTCTGAACTCCAATTTAAAATGTGATTTACAGCACAATCTTTGCCATGTTGATGCAATACTGTATTTAGCTTCACTGTATTCAGTTCATTATATTCCCATTTAAATATAGATAATTGAAGTCTTAAATGATGCCAAACAAACAAAACGTATATTTCATTTCTGTTTCATAATAAATCATCCATTAGCTACCTAACACAGGCTTCTCCAGTCATTTTCTTGATATTTTTTTAACAATGGGTTAATGTTTAGCAAAATAAAAATACAGATTATAATTTGGAATAAATATTTAAGAGCTAAGATTTCAAAATAAGATCAATAGCTATTACTGAATACTTCAATTGCACCAATGTGAAATCTGATCTGCAGGATACCATCTAACCGATGCACCAAAATCTCTCAAAGTATTTTTTTGAAGATAAATCAGAAATTATTCTAATGTTTTGCCACACTGTAGACATTTAACCTTCCTGTTTAGAATTTTAATTCCAACCATTATTCATCTACCAAATTCCCACATCACAGCAACTTGCTAGAACCACTTAACCCCACAAATACAAAAATAGTTTTGAGATTTGTACTATTTAAATAAGCTCTCCTCACAAGATGTCAACAATCCATACAGAAGGGATGACATGATCAACATTAAACACAGATGTATCTTTTGGAGGGGGTCACTTAAATTGCTAGGTTATCCTATGATTAGGTACCCATACCTAATCAATGATGAAATTAATCACTGGCCAATTCTTCCTCCCTTAAAAATATTTTATCATAATGTAACGAGCAGATTTACTTAGTTAAAGATACCTTTCCCAATACAATCATTTAAAATTTAAATGTCAGTTTTGGTCATAAATGCTCTTGGTTACTATTACAACACATCAATTCCATCTGGCTTATTTGCATCATGTTACACTGCAACACAAACCTTATACATATTCTTTAAAGATTACAACAGAGTTAGTGGTATTATACATATTTGATAAACTTGTGAGGTTAAGAATCAGAATCACAGGGTAATTAATTGTTCCTGTAAGAAACCAGAGAAGTTGCTGGGTGTAATTTAACATGAAAACCAGACCCATATATTGGAATTATCTAATAACAGGGAAGAACTTACAAAAAGAAAGGCAACTTCTTCCAGCCATTACATATCAGTACCTCCTGGCATTTCTCTGCTTTGATTCTTGGCCCATTGAAAAACATTCTAATCAAGACCCTCTTGTTCTTCTCCACTGTCCCCTCTGATATCCATTCTTTTCTCTTTATGGCCGTTGTAAATTCTCCTCATTTCCTCTTCATACTTGATAAAGTTTTCTCCAAATCTTGTCCATGCTTTGTAAGGGACAGTTATGGTGTTACGGTATGGAGGCCTCACTTCACTTACCTTCAAAAAAATACCATACCTGTTAGATCCCACATCAAAGTAGAACCTCTTGTTGTCTACCCTGAAGGAAGTCCCCTCTGGTAGTTCAGGAGGATCATCCCCTCCACTCCTCCTTTCTTCTATGTCTCCTTCCCCATATTCTTCAATAAGTTGGACCAAAGCATCCCTGAATTCAATCATTCCCTGTGCTGGAAGGACAATAGTCTGTTCCTGCCCCAAACTGTGACCAAAATATCCTATCATGCCAGGTCCTCTTATCAAGGTTTGTCTAATCCTTAAGAAACGTCCACGCTGATTCTCCTTTAGGTCTAGGTAATATTTCCTATTATCTCTTTCGATATATTCAGTTTTTAAGACGCTGTGAAGATGTTCCTCAGATCCCACTGAAGCTGGAGGCGAGGGTAGTTGATGGTGTTGCCGCCTTCTTGAATCTTGTTCTTTGCCATTAGCATGGTCATTCCGGTGACTCTGGCTGCTTTTCAAGCCCAAATGGGCATAGTGTTCTATGAAATCACCCAGGCAATCTTTCAACTCAGAAGCTACTGATAAAGATAGAGTCAGCTTGCTTTTCCTGATATTGTCCTGCCTGCCTCTTCCTATCCAGACTTCGGCTATCTTCAGAAAACGACCTCGGGAACTTTGCTTCACGTCCAGATAAAATCTCTTTTTTTGGATGTCCACTCTTTTGGACGCCAGCTCCTGGATTTCCATGCAGCCCGCCTGAGAAGAGGAGGCAGGATAATGATACTGCTGCTGGGACTGGGAGTAAATGCTCCTGTGTAGGCCAGAGCCCCCCACACTCCTTCCTCCTCCTCCTCCTCCTCCTCTGCCTCTCTCCATCTTTAACCATCAACTGAAAATAACAAATATATAACAAAGATGCATAACACCATAAACATCCAGGAGATCCATTTCGCTTTCCTGGCAATGGCCTCGCTGCGCATAATTAATTTCCCCAATAAAGTTATTTTGCCAACACTTTTTTTTTTTAGCCTGGTACATAGAAAGTGTGGGTGGTGGAGGAACGGGGAGGAGTTATTGTAGAAAATCATGTGCTAAATTGCTGAATGTCTGGCCCATGTCAAAGGCACAGAATCCATTAAAAAAAACAAAAACCACCATCCTTTTCCACCCTTACTAACCCTACTCCTACAACATCAGCAACATCCCTACTTCAGTTAAAGTGTTGGCAGGGGAAGCTTCTCCTGCCACGAAAACGTAGCTAGAGTACAAGGGTAATTTATTTATTTTTAAACACACCCTCTGTCCTGTATCAATACTATGCTTGGGGATTCGCTTGATAAGCCCCCATCCCGCGACTAGAAGCCTTTTCTCCCTCAGCTGCTGAACGTCAGGCCTTTTTCTGCTCGAGCCCAAGCAGCTGGGAAGCGTGAGGGAAAAAAAAGAAAGGCAAGACCTGTCTAAGAAACAGGGCAGCCCCGACCTTCCTTAACGGGCCTTCGCGCCACCACGAAGCCCGATCGGGTCAAAAGATCTCTCGCCTTCAAGAGCGTCTCCTTCCCCGACAGCCTTATTCTAGAGGAGCCCCCCCGTTCTCCTCCTGTGGCTCCCCCCCCCCGCCGCCTCACGCCCTATGGGCGCCCGTACAAATTGCACCGACGGCCCCTTCAGGCGCCATGACACGCAATTGAGCCGGGGCGGCGGGAGGGAGGGGGGCGGAGGAGCGGGTTAGCCAGGGGTGGGTGGGTGAGGGAAAACCGAAACCCCACAGCGCAGGGCGGTGGACACTTACTCCATCCCTTCAACTGCCTCTCGCCGACTCGCTTCTCAACCAGCCGCGGCCGCTATCCGCCCTGGCCCCTGCAGCGCTCGCCTTCCCCGCGCGGCCGCCTCCGAGAGAGGGATGAGCGCCTCCGCGATCCGCCGGGTCCTATTGCCGCTCGTTTCTTCGCCTTCCTCGGAGGCGCTGCTTCATCTTCGGCGCGCGCCAGCCAACGTCAGCCGCAAAGAAAACGAGAAAAAAAACAAAAAAACAGCAGCGTAGCGAGCGGGCTGAGAGGAGGAATCCCTTTCTCCCTCCAACTTTGAAGCGCCTGGTCTCCCCCCCCACCTTTCTTGCAAAAACGATAAACTACATCCCCCAGAATGCCCTGCGTTGCCGGCGGCTGGCGGGCGCGGAAGCTTTTGTGCGCATGCACTTCACCTCATTTCACCTTCTACAGTTGACAGCGGCCGGAAAGAAAGGCGGGGGGGTGGGGTGGAGAGAAGTATGGCGGCTCGTGGCGTACTTTCATTGCGACGAATAAGTGTTGGCTATGGGTGACGATTTTCTCGTGCGTCTGGCGGGAAAGCGATCGAGAGAGAATTTTTCCCACCTATGGCACTGGACAGTGGGGGAATTTCGGGGTGAGGTGAGTGTCTTTTACTTCCAGCGCGACTGTTAGGATAGTTAGCTATTTGCATACATATTTGGCATCGGTAGCCATCAATACTCCTGTTGCATTCATATCCAGCTTTTCCTCTGCTACTTAGTTTATTTATTTATTTAATTTATTTGTCAAACATGTACAAGATAGTAGGTATTGGTAAAAGCATAAACGATAGCAAGTAGGTACAGGTAAAATAGGCAATAGGACAGTGGGACAGGGGCGGTAGGCACCATGGTGCGCTTTATATACTACTATAAATATAATTGCCTCACAGTAAGGCCACACCTCTATAAATATTCCCTTGATAGTAAATCTTCTTGAAAGGCTCTGCTTATATTGACCTGTAATTGCCTTTGAATGTGATGGTTTGGGCATACGCCTGCATCTGGCATCTGAATTTGTTTTCTAAGTGACAGACATGATTGTGACAGTTGACAGATATATCGTTTTGACTCCAACAGGACAATATATATTCTAAAGTAGCACTTGGTTGTCATTTTTAATGTATTTGTTCAACCAAAACTAACAGAAGAGGCTCTTC